>JAVFBZ010173419.1:84806-114951 GCA_032466195.1 Katharina tunicata | reverse complement strand
ACATCAAATTTGTAGGTTGAAGGAGAGTTTTATAATAACTAAAAAACTAAAAAATGAATTTTCTGTCAGAATATTATGATGTGGATGTGTCAATCAGCTGTCATAACTTAGCCACCCTAAGATGTACCGACGCTACACCAAGTCAAACGGTAATTAGCCCCGCCCCCTTCAGCTACTCAAAATCTGAACTTATCCATATAAGGTCATGAACCCGGCGAGATCAAAAGCTTTACGAGAAAAAATGGCCGGCTTTCCTTACGCTGAATTCGAATTATTGCATGATTTCTCCTGGCTATAACTAGCCTCGAACCAACTTAATAATTTTTATTTCAAAGTTATTGTTTTAGTTTATGCACAAACTTCAAAGTTGGTTAAGATCAAGGCAATCAGAATGTGTTATAAAACCCTAATTTTGAGTACTTATGTTACTTTAACATAAGAAGCCAGATCATGATAAATGCATTAAAACGGCAGTAAAACAAACAATACAGCAGGTATACTTACAGAGTCAGCTAGTCTGTCTTTGTACAGAGTGTTAGACATTTAAAACTGTATTAAGAACAGCCTTCGGAGTGTGATATTATTGATAAAAGTGTCCTGGTAGTATTTCTGGATGTTCAAAACTGGTTTCGACATTCTCATTTTATTGAAAGATGTCATTTGTTCAAATGTAGCCTAACAGATTTCCAAAAGAGCGTCCGAAAATAGGTCATCGTGGTTGTAACATTTGCAAAATACTGGAGGTAACGAATTATTTGTCTTTCTGTTGGACAAGACGGAATCGAGATTATCTAAATCTTGTCCTTTGGTTTGAGGCTTCATACGGTCAGTCAGTACATAGCGAGAGATGATTAGATTTTAAAAGAAGGTTGTAGCCAAATCTTGAAACGACGAGATAGCCGTAGCCAGGGATTAAACTATAAAAATGTGACGCCGAATATTAAGAAGCTGGGTACACAACAAAAACATGACAACTGAGATGGATTTACAACTTCTGGATATATTGGTAAGCGACGTTTCGGCCTAGATGCTAAGACCGTCTCAGTCGTCATCTTTTTGTAAAAAAGTGGTTACAACATATTTAGATTTTCTTGGGAAAATTCAATGCGTGCTACAAATTGTACAACGCAATTCTTCCAACAGCAAACGTTTCACGTCGTTTATTTTATTTTCCCAGTTTCTGAATATTTACTTATTTTATTTTACTTTTTTGAAATAATAAGTGTTAAGGATATTAGTAATATGCGATTTAGGCCATTGAAGCATTATGATTAAACGTTGTGCTTGGCTTTAACTAAGCGACAAGCGATTAATCCACCCGTAAAGATCAATTATTTCATCTTGTAAACAGACACCGGCTCTGACGACATGGGTAAAACGTTACCACTCTGGCGCGGGTGTTCCTGCTTCCAAACTGATGTATAAGTTAGACTTATATTAACGATTTATAGATTCTATAGATTTGAAAGTTGATAGTTATAACGGGTGGTCGGCGAGAGCATGGTTTCTGAGCCGCGGGGCATAGGTAAGCCTAGTTGTTGCGTCCTGTTTTGAGTTCTGCCCTTGACCCGTATATAGCGTTCAAAATCTTTCGATTTCTTTCACTCATTGTTCTCGTCATATCAGTCAAATGCCCTAAAGTACGGCGTAAAATCCCAGTCAAACAGTGTCCTGAAGCCTGATAAGCCAAATGATTGGAATAGCCAAGCATTTATCCAATGAGACCATTAATCATTCACACTGACACGAAATATTGAATACAAAAAATGAAACTGACTGCAAAGAACGGGTCAAATGTCAATATCACTGATACTCCACTCATAGCCTTGGGGAATATTGACCCGGAAACAAATGTTCTACTTGAGGGCAGAAGTCAACTGCAAGGTCAATTTGGATTGACGGGAGGCGTGTGATGTCGGTATTAAGAATAGGCGTGAGGATACTTGAATATGGCGGAAATTGACAACGGGAATCTCGCGCTAAATAATTATTCTGCATGAATTTAAATGTGACCATAGTGTACATATAACGCATGGCATATACAGTTTTTGACAAATTTCACCAAAACCGCCTGACAAACATGTATAAAATGTGATTTATGAATTGACTTTTTATGGTACAAAGCCTCCGAGATATACTGACGTCTTGTCTGTCTTTTAACTGTTTTTTTTTTTGGTCATCAGCCATAAAGTAAATAAAGTGCCAGGAAGAAACTAAAGACCTGGTGCTGCCGTTCTGATGTTTATCTCCATATAGAGTGTCAAAAGACAACGATTTCAACGTGGAGAAAGGCTCCGGGCGAACTGGCAACTTAGTTATAAAAGAGAAATATCCTGAATTGTGGTGTAAAACTCGTATCAAACAAATTATTTAGGCCAAGCGTTAAATAGAGACGGATAGGGTGAGGATTTAATTCAACTTTGCACAATGCCTTTATAACAGACAACAAAAATGTGGCTTGCCGGGAATAATCATGTTCGTTTTTTATTATTAACACATGCGTATATGTGTCAAAGGCTGTCATTTCCATATCATTGAAAAGGTCTATAATGTATTCCAATATTCTTGAAAGTGACTAAGTTCATAACTTTCAATTTTACTTCAATACTTTGAGATAAAAATGACGTGCCTGCCAGTGTGTTCGGGTTGAATGGCAGATATAAGACTGGAGTGGCAAATTCACTGAAAGTGAACAGAAAAAAGAAAGGCAGAAATATACCAAGTATGGGTTCATCAATCGATGACGTCGAGACGTGAGTTTTTACTCTATGTCCAGTGTTTATTATTATTTTTTTTGTTTTCGCTTACCTCAATCATCGTACATGTACATTGACTTTAACATAACCCAGTTTTATGTTTACAAAAATGGTGCCTTAATTGACCTCCAGACTCGAGAAAATTAATTATGTTTCTCATTATTTTTATATATTTATTTGATTGATGTTAGGCACCGTTCTCGATACTATTTCACTTATATCACGAATTGGCGTTGCTTGTATATGGTGGAGAACTGAGAAAAACATCGTAAAAGAAAACGCGATCACCGCAGCCTTCGAAAACTCCATTATCTGCTTAAGGTCTACAGGGCTAATCGATACATTTTTCATGAAAACAACATTAAAAACATCATATATTATGACACCTAATTTTGTAACAAGCAACCATAGCATCTACTGAGAAGTTTTCATATTTACAAAGACGAATCAATGCTTCTTATTCCGTTTGAATCTGCTGTAGTTATCATGTGGCTTGTCAATGTTTGCTGGACGTGACATATAAGTGAATTAACCTGAAGTACGGCTTGCAATGTAAAGTCAAACCACCACTGCTAATAAGTAGACCCTACATGTTACGACGTTTGATAAAAACAATATCGTTGACCCAGACGAACTTAGCTGAAAGTTAGGGATATAGCATTAATTGTATCGCTTAGAAATCTATTTCTAACAGTTCAACCTAAACTATTTAATTAAATGAAATTTTCGATCAACATGTCTAGCTGCCTGTCATGTGTACACGAGGTAATCAAATCTAAAACCTGACAGCGTCCAGGGATTGTTCTTGTATCATTATAATGCATGTTAAATTGGCTTTCTTAATCAGACATTTGAATTTTGTCGTTTTAACTTCAAATTAGTGTTTGATTAGAAACCGTTTTCTTTCTATGTGTTAATTCGACACCGTTTCGGTCAATTTGCAGCTCCATTAGTATTTTTATTGTGCCGGAATTTTTCTTCGGAGCATCTTGCCCAAATCTTTTCAAAATTTCGAGCTATTTCCGGTTCGTGCCCAAAAAAAGATTCTAACTTGACAGTGACAGAAAAGGTTGCACAAAAAACAAGAACCGCTTTAATGAAGCGAAATGGAATTCTGTCAGCCGTTAAACTTAACGAAACCTCAACTTGACATCTGTATTACAGAATTGTTAACAAATGATCGGCTATTTACATCGGCTGAAACTCCGAAATAAATTACAAAACTGTTAAGGTAAATCACGAAAATGAAAGCTTGGGTTTTTCTTTTACAGTGATAGTTTCACTTTCGTCATACACAGTTAAAAATTACTGTTTAAATCGTTTACAAATCATATTATCCAAGCATGGTATTTCCTCGTCGCAACGATTATATTGTATATGACAAAGTTAGCATACCAATCATTGAACGTAGAATTTATTTGATTTTACCAAAACAAATCTCATCTTGAATCGCTAATGTGATGAAGTACTTTGATGAGCTATTATTTCATTTTCTTGTCAAAATTATTCTTTTGCCTGTCAATATAGCCGCGGAGAAAAGGTTTGTCGTTGAATGTTAATTCTCCGACATGCCCATACATCACGGGGAATTATCAATAACTTCTGAGCGAATTTTGCCCCAGATTTTCCATGCGTAAAAACCCAGAGTCAATGCTGAGCGACCCCGCGGAAGAAAGTTCGAAAATGTCCCTACAGCCATGCCAGTAAATACGCAGTAGTCTTGAGCACGGATCGTCACGGACCTTGATTTATGACATTGCGCAAATGATTAACGACCTGAATTTGTGGAGAATTTTTACTCTGGCTTTGCATTCAGAATTCACGATGTTTCTTCCTATTTCTGTGAGTTTTCTCAAAAATGCTGCGAAAGTGACTTGCTAACCACGCCAAAATGCAGGGCGTAATTGAGGGCAATCACAGTTGTGTTAAGAGTACACATGGCTTTGTCTGTGATTTTAATTACGAAAAAACTATTTGCCTTAAACCTGTATTTAACTGAGTACTTCGCGATTTTAAACAAACTTGTATACCTGTATGTTATATGTGCTAGGAAACAAAATAAAAACTTTTCTTTTTTTATATATTTGGGCAAAGCTTGTAGGATGTACTCCTAACGTTTTGGTGATTTGGTACAATGTTATGTTATTTGCAATCCTCCGTAAGCCTAGACACCAGAATATACCATTTCAATTTACTTCGTTGCCTTTTTGCTCTTAAATTTTTTATCGAGATATTGAGACGAAATGTTGTCTAATTTCTTACTCACAGATTCCTTATTGTTTATTAATGATAAACTCATCAGAGAACTTACATAAAAGAGTCTGCCATAGGATAAATTGATAACCTTTATCAATGCTTTCCGCATTAATTTTTTCTTGTTATTCTTTAACACTATAGCTGTTAGTTTCTAATGACATATTTCTTATGTCCTTATTTTTTACACTTCATTATTTTGATGTTAGTTTGCCAAATGTTCGATAATACATCCCAATAGGCAAGCATTTTTAGGATGGAATTTAGGTTGTACCCAACAAATGTTCAACTGGTTGCTGTCATACAAAGTCAGATGAGGTCTACGAGGATTAAACCCTCGACCTCGGGGTGATATGAGACCTGATGACCAGAAGCGTACTCTCTGGAGGCGACCACTCCGCCGCAAATCTCTATCTTTTATCCCTAACTGCTATTCTAGCCAAATCAATAGATAAACGAAAATATGCCAGATTACAACCTAACTGAGATTGGCCATATATCAACAGACGTCAGAAACTACAATTATATTTGGGTCTAGACATACCCAAATGTATAAGCTATTGTGGTTTAGAAAAGCTGATTATAACAGATTGACAATTTCGGGAATTATTTGTGGTATTTCCATAGATGGCTACATGATCCTGGCTTTCTGAACTTAATTTATAATCTCTTGACTTATTTATAATGGAATCTTGTGAACAATATTTTTTGTTTAATTGCTTGGAATTTCAAATGTATCTGTTTATTTTCATTAAATTATTCCAGCTTTCGGATACTATTTTGTGACTTATAGTATTTTCGATATATTTTGTTTTATCTATATCGCGCTTTAATGACACTATAATTGATTTTATTACAATTGATTAGAATGAACCCCCATTTGAAAAAATAAATAAATCTTTTTAAAATATAAGGATGATCTTGGGCTAAAAATTACTACCATTTGTAAAAGAAGAAGAAAATATTATATATTTTTAGAATTGTGTTTGTACAATTCTTACCGATCATCTAACATCAGAAACATCAGAAACAGATAATAGTAAATTTTGAAATTTAGTACATATACCATGTTGGAGAAAACTAATTAATGTTCCATTTTTAAATTAAACTTTGCCAGTTGCATTAGTATTACTCGTGCTTTTATTGTAGCTGTTGATCAGTGCGGTCGATAATGTTCCTAGCGAGTAGCGTCCCCTTATCCCAGATATTTCATGCATGTTTGCCGCATCTCTGTTGTATTCTGCTTGTGCTTGCACGGGACCCAGTTGTGCCAAAATTGAAACGTTGTCGGGGATTTGTGCGATTTGGGGTGGTATCCGGACCACTCCAATATTCTCCACATGCTAAAATTGGCACCGCCTGATTATAAGTAAAATAATCTTAAGTACTGTAAATACAAACGTCAAACTAAACAAGCATGGGGAAAGACAAGTGACACAGTAACTCTTGTGTGTATTTATGTCACAACTTCTACTGCTTAGTGCGTTTATGTTAAAACGAATGGAATTATATTATATTGTAAGGTCCCGATATGAATGCTATTTTTGTATGGGTTCGTTTGTTCACACAATTGAACTCAGTTTTACATGTATGAACTCATTTTGGCTGGGAGCCCAAGACAAGGAAATCAATGGCATTTTGGCTGTCCCCCAAACAACGATCGATTGAAACTTCTTGGGGAAAACATTTAAAAATAGAACTGGCGTCATTTAAGGGGAAAGTTAAGGATTGGATTAAGTTCACTTTCAATTTAAGTGAAGATTTTGGATAAGGGTTAGATTCCGGTTCAGTATACTCGCGGGTCAAGCTTCTGTCTAGAGTTTACATCTTTAATACCACTAAAGGAGTAAAACACTACCAAGTTGGGTGTTGTGGCTAGATCTCCACTTTTAAACTGAAGGAGGTAGCTCCGGGGCCCAGTTGGTTGAGTGGTGGAGTCCCTTTCACTGTACCCGGCATAGGTTCCCGTCGACCTTTAATAAGTATATGACGAGAGTTTTCCGGTGGCTGCAGAGATCGCGGCGTGTTTTTGTTAAAGATTTCTGCCCGGTTTACTACCATACAACGGCAACGCAAAATCGCCATATAAGTAAAACACCCTTGAGTACGCTGTAAACACAAATAAAGTAGATGAATAAATAAATAACTGTAGACCGAAGTTCTTATTGATGTCTCAGTCCGGAAGGCAATTAAAATTGTCGTTTATTGAGGCAATTTATTCACTTTACAAAATATAAATTCCGTGTAGTCTGTATTATCTGTAACAGCTGGGGAACAATGAGCCTGTTGATAAAATTTATTCAAACGAAAAAAATCAACTCATTAACGGTAAAATTTGATTTTAGAAAAGAAACTGCAGACAACAACTGGCATCTATTCTGGAGTACAACAGAAAAAAATACAATAGAGCTGAGTTCGGCAACACAGCCGGTTCAAAGATTTAGTAACTGATAAGTTTATCTTGTCCTTTATTTTAATGACAATTCATCAGGATTGTTTAGCAAATGTGGATTTTGGCTGAAAAGTTTCATATGCTGCGCATTGCAATATCAATCCTACTTTTCTAATTTTCAGAAATTTGACGGATTAAAACTATAGATATAAAACAGCGGTGAATCATTTGTAATGATTCTGTTTAATTGCCAAATGAAAATCTAATTTATTTAATTTATTTTAACTATTCTCTTATTAAAAAAAACACATGGTCACCTTAATGTATGTACCTTACTAGCGCACAATAAAACAAAGTAAGAACACCTGAAATATAGAGAATTAACGATTCACTCAGAGTTTCGGTTTATTGATCAAACCATGCATCATTAGGAGTAATTAAAAACAGAGATATTTTTCAGAGCCTCTGTAGCTCAGTCTGTTGGAGAGCTGGTGCGGCTAGGCAGATACCCGAGTTCGAACCCCGGTGGAGACAAGCAAATTCTTTCTCTACATGTATACAAAAAAATATATATATACAGACAGTGCTGAATTATAGAAGAATAAATATTTGCAAATACAACTACAAATAGGACAGGTCAGATTATGTAAATGGCAGATTTATAGATTCTGTATATCATTAAATGTTTCTTTTTTTATCATTCAGCACTGTCAAGTTGGCATATTTCTGTACACATATACTTGACTGTTTCTTATCTAATTACACCTGATGATGGATTTATTAATAAACCGAAGTGTTGAGTCGTGAATCCCCCATCTTTTTTTCGGAATATTTTGTGCAGCTTCAACTATCGCATAATTATAATATTTTCAATGTGTTAATGCCTAAATATATTCTGAAGCTATGTTCGTGTTTTAAAGTATGTTATGTTATTTCAGCTGTGGGAAAACCAGTACTAAATTGATTCAATATAGAGACCAGTAGTTTGCTATTTGTTCTCTTATGTGAACGTAGATAAGAAATAACGTTAACACGGCTTTAGTGTCTATTTTAGGCAGATATAATTAACAAAGAATCACATCTTTTTTGTTATAAGAAAGTTTCGTCTTTTAATTCTCAATTTGTATGCTTAGTGGTTCGAGAAGAAGAACGCTTGTTTTCTTGTATTAGAAAGTCCGATCTCGTTCCGATTGTCAGTTCAAGTGATAGATGAACCCGTTATAGTACTCGCGGGAACTCAATAAAAAATGGCTGCTAGTCAGTGAGGCTCGCTTCAACACATTTTTCTCATGTAATTTAGTAGGCCAACCAAACTCGGTGAACTTGTAGTAATGGTTCAGATTGTGAAAAATCACACATATTGGAGAGGTCCTAATCAAAAGAAACCAATTGAATATTTTACATTTGGCAAACGATTTTACTTTTGCATTTACATGAACAAAGTGCAGCTGATTTTTTTATTGTAGCTGAGGTTTGCACTTTCTTCTTCATTTTTTAATAAAGGTCAACCGGTTGGCTATATAGAATATTGATGTTATTGATAACAAGATGAAAGGGATACTTTTTGCTTGAATACAGAGACACGGACACAATTATTTGAACATATATAGCATGCATTACGTTAAAAGTTAGGAGGGTCCGCGTTTCTTTACCAAATACATTTTGTAAGTTATGTGACACAAATAATATTGGCACAAGAGGCATAATGTCAGTTATTGTCCCATTGTAGATCTCATTGAATTTCAACTGTACGTTGGTCTTGCAGATTGCATATCAGAAATCAATATATCCAGAGAAACATCTATGGACATGTTTAATCAATCATTTAACATTACCATTCTGTTGCACAACAAAGCTGTGTATGATGTAGAGGATCGGCCTTACATGCATGCAAGGCTGCGTTTTCAGTCTGTCTGGCATCTCTCTGGAATGTTTGTGTTTCTTAGCAGGAGTTATTTTGGAAAATGCCATCTGGTCATGACGTCAATGTTTCTTTGGGTCTTTTTCCCTTTTGTAAGTGAAATTGTATCTACATGTGTATTCTATATGCGAATATTATTTATCTTTCGAATAATATCGGCTCCATGACTAACTATTATTGTCCAATGAAAGATATATTTGTAGCAAGGAAAGTGCTACAAGGAACTTGTAAGGTTTTAAAAAAGTAAAGTTGCAAAAAAAAATGACGAGAAACACAAAAAATTAACAAAAAACACTAGCTAACTCATGCCAGAAAAAGCGTTTCCTAAAGACGTCCTTTAGAACTTTGAAATACTTCTCCGGAAATTAATATTCCTAGAAAAAATCCTAGCAATTATTCTTCTACGAACTCGACAAAACTTTCCGATCTGCTTCTATCGTGTTCGGTTACATTAAATTGCTACTCGAGTGGGTTTTGAGTTAGACTGTTTTTACTAAACAAATCCTCGGTGATCCCTTGCAAGGATAGACTTAAATGTCACGATCTATTGTTCAGAATTATGCCGAGTCGAATTAGTTCACGAAGACAAAGTAAATATCAATTAATGCTGTGAGAAAATTGAAGATCACTATCGAACTTCGCGCTATAATTGAACATTGTTTTATAAACAAAAATAATTAACCAGAATATACCACGTATAACTCACACGTACCTTTTAATCCCTGTGGGCAAAGGCAAAACATACCCTCGTTGATTACTATAAGCCGTTTGTAATTGCTCACAATCAGGTACTGTGCAGATTTCATTACTAAGCAAAGAAGTAGTGAATTTAACAATTATGATGAGAACAACAACCGGCTATACTTACAATGGAGATGTTAGTCTGGGGTTTTAGGCCCACTACTTTTCAATAAAAGTATATTGGAACACAGATTGTATGGATATAAACTTCATCTTTATTTTTTCACACGACCTTTCGAAAAGTTGCTCACTCGAACTGAATTGCGCGCTCGAAATGTCGGATGGAATAATAAAGATGAAGTTTATATCCATAATAGAAATATAACTGCTCACTACATATTTTCCAGTTCAATACTAAAGAATCTTTTCTATTTAAAAAAAAGTAAATAAATCACCCGATTGATTGTTTATAGTCTATGTTTTTTCACATACAAGTGATGAAAACTGAATTTTTTAACTTTGTACTAAAATAAATAAAAATAGATTAACGGTTTTGGCACGTTATGAATGATACACTGTGTGAAGTCGAAAACTTGTTGCCTGTTATCTTTTCGCAATCATTGTTTATCCACGCAGACACTTTTAAATGTCAGTGCATTGAATCAGGGCGTCGTCATTATTAATATCTTTGATGATCAACGAAAGGGAACAAGTTAATACGCAAAGCCCTTTCCATAATCAATATAATTATTACGTGTCCTGGAAAGCACTTCCTCGTCCTTGTAAATATTATAGTTCTGGATATTGGGAAGAGATAAATGTATGTTCTCCGGGGATATTGTGTAGTCCATCGAAAGTTTTTAATTCTCTCGTTTGTCTCAGTCGGCAAAAGTGAAAAACTTGAATTGCGCGTCTGTTTTTGTAACGAAAGTGTTTCCTCAACACAAATAATAATCTTTTTGTTGGCCACTTTGTTAACGAACAAAATTGTGATATTGTGTTTTTTTGCTCGCATTGTTAATGGTAATCATGTTACGACGATTTCGGATTAATGCAACATTTACAAAAATAAAATCATGGCTGACACTCAGATTAGGAAATGAACAAACCAAAAAATCCTTCTGGGCCATCCTCTGTTGTCTTTTAGTTTTTTTCCACAGATATTAGCGTACCTTTCTGTCAGATGTTTGACCATCGTGGTATTCGTTATTTTTGATTCTGGTCGAAACAAAAACTGTTCTGAGACGAACAAATACAAATCACTAAACGACAAGAAGCCCATTGGAGTGTTCATTTGTCTGATCGAATGTGGCCATAAAAGCTTTACTCATATGAGTTTCCAGTATTTTCTCCATATACGAATGATATGTGGAAAATATATTATTTTTCGTGGTTATTAATTTCTTAAGTCTGATGGCTTTAGAATAAAGTAATGTATTTGAACCCCGTTGTGTGTTATGTTTACCTTAATTTCCTACGTAACCCGAGCACTATAGCACAAAGAGTGATATATAAAAGGTACAACGAGCGCGCTCAACAATTAATAATCCCCATTGATTTCTTCTACATCGCGCGTGGAAGGTGCGCGGTTGTATGGCGAATAGCGCGTATAGTGGATTTTAGAATGCCGGGCGAATATCGATATTTTTCAGCCCGTACTGCATCAATCCCGCTCTACCAATGGCCGCTACTAGCCTAGGAAACCAATAATGAAGCCCAGAGACCGTGTTACTGTATAAACGCTGGAGTCAAGTCAACGCTTCCTGCAAGAAACATATGACTAGTGGCTAAAATTTAACCCCAGCCGTCACCGTTTTGAAGCAAATTACCAAAGCTGCGAATGATTCGATTTGACGGGATTTGGCGCTTTTCTAAAGCAGACTTGTTCCATAGCTATAGACTAAAGCAAGCCATCGACTGATAGTTGATTCGACTGTAAACGCGAGGCCTATATTCATAAGGGCTAACTGTTTAGGAATATTCTACTCAGAGGATTCTAGGCTGTGATCGTTTGGAAATATTTCCACAGAAGGATCGATGCAGTGAGCTCTGTGATTGACTTCTTTTTATCAGAATTCTTATCTACCGGAATAGAAAATGGATGGATAACAATCCTATGCTAGCAAACACTGCTGCCCAGGAAAGTCAGAGATTTTAGAAGTGCTTAACAGCCACTCGGAGCACGTTCTTTCATTTTCTGCGGGACTATCATTACCAGACTTCCTGCGCGATGACTCAAGGTGGTGATAGAATATAACCTGGAAATTTGCGAATGTAAGCTGGCACACATTTTGGCGACTATATGTCGTTTGATTTGAGTGGGAAATCAAAAGTATTTTTTAGGGCCGTTAGCAACAGCGTGTGGCGTCCAGTCATTAGCCCAGCATTGGAATTGACCGGCTAGCTACAGTACTTGGCAGACTATGTGTATGTTAGCTGTTGTTGCAGCATGATCAAGGAAAACTATAAACGGGAGATAGTGAAGCTGAAGTCAAACTCTCCCCTGGTAGAAGCGTCTTGTGTGCGCAGAGACAATTTCCAAACTGTCATCACCAGCCGCCAACACGGAACGGCCACGCTGGGAAGGGTTTTCCCACAAGCCGGGCCATATGCAGAATGGGAAAATGAACCGGAAGTTCCCGCGGACTCCACACCAAGAGGAGCTGGTTCTATTCGAGAACTCCCCGCCGACTATGGACCATGGCAACCACCACATGGCACACACCATCATCGTCACAAAGAAACGGCCAGCACCGCCTGTGCCATCCGTTTTACCAGGAACCGGAAGTTTCGGAGACGGGGACGGAAGGTTTGTCTGCGCATGGTTTATTTTCATTTAAGTTTAATGTACATTAATAATTTCTCATCATTTTCTTTTATCAGTTTCCATTAATTTATCGAAGAATTTAAAGATAAAAGAAACAAATCCATCAATTTTGTATGATATATGATCTTATTGCAATATGATTTAATTTTAGGTCTTAATTATACCTTAATGGATATTTTAAGTAATTACCTCTATTATTAATATATTTCATTATTATCCTAAATCTTAAAGATTATCTGAGCACTTATGCATAAGTTAGTAGTGTTTGCTTTTCGATAATGAATTTGTGTTGAAATTGATTTGATAAAGACAATTTAGTTTATTGCACGTTTATAAGCATTTTTTCGAATTCAGACTACCAAAGAGTTTTATGCTTTGGCTTATTTTTGCTTAAATATTAACTTCTTCTTATATAGTGTGGTTCAAATATTTATCTTTTTTTCTTTTATTTATTTATTTCGGTGCCAGATATTTCTTAATTTAATTTATTTATTTATTTATTTTTATTTATTTATTGTTCAAATAATCACCTAACCTTTTTCTGTTAATTTCAGATAAATTTATTGAATAGACGTAGAATTATTGTATTTTTTAACACATATGATTTATTGTGGAAACATAGATTTTAACACGAATGGTAGAAACTTAGAAATGGTTGATATTAAAAGCCACGTGAACACAGAAGCATGATTTAAATACTTACAAGTGGTGGGACTCACCGAAGTGTCCTTAAAACAATGTTAATTTGTGTTGGCAGCAAAGCTGAACAAATGTATTTATTTATTTTATAAAATATTATATATAATATAAAAATATATAAAATAGTATCTGACAGAGAAGATGTTGTTTTGATCAATTATATCAATCAGCTTTGATGAGTAATTTAATGGTCAGTGTCTATTTCGAAATTAGCATGTTCTATAAACATTAATATCAATGTCATTGGCCAGTATGCACATCCTAAACATGTTATGGGCCAAAATAACACATACTAATACATTTAACGTTCAAAATCATAGACGTTTATACCCATAGAAAGCTATATAAACAAACCGTTTCAATTAAATAAATATATTAAAATTAAATCAACAACTAAATCGTGCCTGTGTATGAAGTTTTCGTTTATTCAACATCGATTTTATTTTAAATTACTAAATGTTTTCCTGTTTGGAATCCCAATAAATGTCACATGCTAAACATTTGAAAGACTTCTGCAATTACGTAACTAGTTTAGTTTTGTACTTTAATTTTATATGAAGATTCAAGTTATAAAAACTATCTGGTTCAACTAAGGGTATATCGACAGTGTTCTACAGATATTGTCATTTCAGGGGAGTGATCGCTCACCTTGGACTTAAAGCCGTAAACTCTACACCGAACAATTATTGTACTCCTATAATTAATTAAATCCACTAAGACGTCCAGCTAAGACACATTTAGGTAACTGATTAAAATTACCGTATACATTTAACAATTTAGACCAGGGTTAAGAAAGAGGTACATGTATAATTTGTCAATGTTTTTTAAACCAGACTTCTTGAACCCGTTTCCTGTCAGGGTTTATGTTATTAATTTAGAGCTTTAAGGGGAGAGTTCTAATAAGTCTGTTAAATTCTATTAAACGACGTACGAACTAGATGAAGTGTTTTTCGGCTATTTATATTTCAACAGAGATATCTTAGCGGATGTTAGAATTAGCGAAATTCTTCAACCCAACATGTAACCAAAAGTAGCCTTTGTTTCTTTTAGGAAATGTTGAAGCCAATGATTCAACGCCCTTTATCTGTAAATCCTGCTTTTTATTTATTTAGTTTTTGTTTTAATTTTGGAGCGACGTCTTTTTTTCCGGCAGCGAAATACCATATTTATGGGCTTAGGCCTCAAGAGTAAAATAGAAAATCAGTTAGATATGCAGATGTATTTTATCTGATTTATCAGGCTTAAGTTTTCAAGATTTATCTATTTGATATTATTTTTAAAATATATAAATCAGTTATATTTCCACTGACTGTAGCAAAACGAAATGACAAATACAAAACGCACTTTCATAATCAGCATTTTTTTTTATTTGTTCTCCTTTTTGGCAAGAAATCTAATTATCCAATTTTTCATGACTTGTTTTGTCAAGATTCGTTCTCGTGGGGTATATATCTCGATAAGCTGATAAGCTTGGATACTAAAATGTCTACTACGTCACGTGACTTGCCACTATGGCACAATTTGTTGAATTGTGGACAATGTTGGCATTTGCTCAATATATCCAAGAGATGACCTTTCTTCGATCTGCACAATTTAATTTCGGGCAAATGATGAAGTAATGATTTATTTGGCAAAGGGATTTATTCAGATAATAATTCGTTTGATCTTTGTATCAAAATAGCTCACAAACAGTTGTTGGTAATGAGAAATTTATACAGTCTCGAATTTACTGGATGACTGTAGCTATATCGGAAATGATGTCCCATTTGTAGAAATTATAATGGCGTTCCTGTTTGCTGAACCGTAATGGGAATGTGCTAATAATAACAAACAACATTGTTGAATAACTATTTGTAATTAATTCACTTTAGTCCATGGGAAAAGTTTCCATTCTGTTTAAGTCTGTTAGCAAAAGTTGCACGAATTTGAAGGAAGAAATGTTTGCCTGGCCTATGCATAGTATGGTCACAATTCGCAAAAAACAATTCAACGCTTAACGACTGTTTTAAGAAAGCCTGCATTTTAAAAGGTTGTTAAAAGTATTGATCACTGAATTCCATTGGAAATAACCTTGGTGGATTAGGTATAAATCACCCGAATAAAATCTATTCGCTTGACATTTATTTTCCAGCGATACAGATAACAAAACAAATCGAGGAAGCGATGGTTTATTTTGATAGCGTCCCACAGATAGGAGCATTGTGTAAGATAAGAAATTAAAGTCATTTTCTCGTCAGCTGAATATGATTAAAACCCAATATTAAAAAGAAAAAAAATCACTGCATCAGTTTGGGAACGGTTATAAAATAGAAAGAAATAAAATGTCCTTGTAATAACACATTTACAGCGAATTTAACCTGTGAATTAAGTTTGTGATTTAAATTTAACAAGAACAAACAAAAGTAAGAAAATGTACGGACGACATTTTGTGATAATTGGATTCCTACGCACGGAAATTAATTGAATAATGCAATTTTAAGGTTTTAAATAAAACGTGAAAATAAGTCCATGTGTGGAGGTAATTATTCAATTATATTAGGTTATCTGTGAGTATTTCAGATGTAACCATGTTATTTGAATTGCATTATGAAGACAGTAAGCGTACAAAACGTTTTTATTGTGATGATTTGTATGGTCATTATTATTATCATCACTGTTATTATTATCGTTATTATAAGAAAAGTTCGAAACAAAACCGTTCTTAATTTAATTTTCTGTTTTTTTTAGCACAAATTTTCATCTCAAATGCCTCTTATATCGCATTTATATTACTTATATTCCATGTTATTAATATTAACCTCCTTTGGATTTTGAAGAACTTAGTATTACTATAATTTTATGCCGAAAAAGAAATTTACTCCATCAATAATATATAACTTGCTGTCGTTACAGATCTTCCCACTCGTTAACACTTGTAAACATGTTGCTAATATAAATTTTATTGCATTTTGGAACCTCTTTGAGCTGTCGTTCTTTTTTATGTTTACTTTCTGGAGAATGAGCGATGAACGTTCAACATCTGTCGGAAGATTACTTGCAAAAATGACCAATGCTAGCGAGCCTAAGATCTATAAAAAAAAAGACATTGCATTTAATGCTTTGAGGAAAAAATAAATAAACGTTTCTTGTAGAATGTATTTTTTCGGCAACCAGTTTACGGACACCTCCAACATATATCCGATGCGTTTCCGATGTGTATTTTACGTTAGGAAACATTTTAGATGCCCAGTGTCCTCTGTTGGCTGGGATATATATTATTTGGGGAACCAGAAAGACACCTTTATTCTTTATTCCCTCTCCGATGTTTGTGTTGCGTTCGGGGACATTCTAGTTGTGACGGTTTACCATATCAAGTAAATCTCATAACAATTTGAATCGTAAAACGGAATTGGTTAATAATTTAGTGCAAGGATCAATCGAACGCTAGCAGATAGAGGATGATTTTTGGGGGTGACTGTAGTTTGCCATAAAATTTGTTAAATTTTGCCAAAAAATAGAAGAATAGTGGGATGCAAGTTTGAATTAAAGTCGAATGATTAGGAGTTTTATTGCGCTTTGTGTTCGAGACATCAATTGTGTTTATACTTCGTGATTTTACGCAATTAAGAATGCTCGAGATATCAAAGACATATTTGACATGAAATCCTTATCAAAACTTCAAAGCGAAATATAACTTGTGGATTTGTGCTAGATTTCACGGGTTATTGTAGCGAACATTATGAAACGTCTTGCACTAAATGTAAATCTTTCTAAGTTTGATTCGGACAGTTAACGCTTTCCAATGGTTGACAAAAATCAGATTTGGATAATGTTTAATTACGCAAAACTCTCACGACGACAGAATCTGTACAAAAACGAATACATCGTGTATATGAAAAATATATATCTCTCATTTCAGAACTGTTTATTGAGTTAGAGACAGTTTGTCTGAAGCCAATATGTTTTGTGTTTACTTCTTTACTGTCAATTATTAACTGTAGGCATATTTGGTTTTTATAGCTGAACAAAACATTAATCTTTTAGTGGTTGTGCACGTGTGTTAGTGTCACTTTTAACAGTTGAAATATTCTGCTGAAATATCTTAGGGCACGACTTTAACCACCAGCAAAATAATCAGTCAATCAATCAATCAATCAGTAATCAATCGTATGATTCGTATTTCTAGTGCTATTCGTGTTAAAGCATGAATACGTGTTGTAGATTTATGTGTGTTTTATGTGTGTTTTTTACCCAACCTGATGTAGCTTCGTGGTCTTTATGTGTAGAGACAACAAATCTGTGCTAATATCCGTTTAGAAATGTGAGGTTTAAAGATGAGCATGGACTAGCTGATAGGCTTTAAGTTAGATGTACTGTTCATTGATACGTCAGGGTAGATTTTAGTTAAAAATGTGGCTTTTCGTTGAATATCGTGATGTCTTCAAAGTTATCTTAAAACCAAACTTTCTTTTGTGTTCTTTTCAAATGGTAAAAATGATTTTTTTTCTCATTTTAAAAAAAATTGTTAAATTCATTTGAATGTTCACCTTTTCAGTTACACTTGCACCGAATTTTGGAATAATGTAGATGACTCTGAATGCATCTTCCGTGTCCTATTTCCTTCCTCCGCGAAAAGAAGACGGTTATGTAGGGGAAAGAACTCGTGATATTGACATAAATTCGACTATATTGAAGAATTTACGTCGTTTATCCTTTGTTATATCATGCTGCCTTACAAGCAATAGATCCGTCTCTCTTGATTCAAATCTATTATTCGGTAACCATGGGGACAAATAGAAGTATGACGCAAATCTGCTATCTTAATTATTGACTATAAGTTGGGTTTTGCATAAATACGGTACTCCATCTACTAAGTAATGTTGCAGTAGCTGATTGGGGGTCATCTCTGAGCGACGAGCAAAGACATTGGACGGAAAATTTCTTAGTTTTTTTTAGCTTATCGTCAAGGTTTTAACTGTTCCTCACAAACTTGATATTGTATGCCGTCGGAAAGGAGAATGGACTAGCCCCGTGTTTTGAACTACAAGCCAAAATTACAACTAGTGCCTTTAAAACAGATCTTCGCCATCGTAACAAAATCCAATGATATTTAGCAGAATTGTCTTCGAGTGACCTAGAGAGAATTGTATTCCTGAGCACCGAATTCCGATGTTTTTGATCTCTGTTCAAGAAGTATATATTTGGATTTATAAAATTTAGTGGTATTATTATTGTGTGGAATCTAACAAATAAAAACTATTGGCGAAAGTCTGCGTTTTTTGTAAACAAATACATTTCAGCCTATATAAATAAATCTTTTAAGTTTGTATTTTTTATGATTTGACCGTTTTAATGATGAAATTAAGTTTATTATGTAATTTTTCTACGAAAGACAATGTAAAATTTAAACTGTCACACGACGGCAAATATACTAAGTAATTTATTCTAGTTTTTTGCAAAACTCACATATTGAATCTTGATAAAAAAAGTTTTCTTATGATAAATCTTTCTTTTAACTGCAAACTTAGACGAGCCATTGAAATGTTTACCCAGTCACAGTTCTCAGACAGTCGACTGCGATGCAATTGCCCGCTATCGTAATGGAAAGAAACCAAATTTGGCTGAAACCCAAGTTTCCGTATTTTGAAATAAGAATCTCTTATTTTCTGACATTTTTTTTCATTTCAACTGAATTCCCTCAATTAGACGAGTCACTAAGGGTTGATTTTAGTTCCTAATTATTTCTTTGAACTTTTATATCAAATGATAACCTCAGTCTTAAACACCATCACAAATCTTTGACAAAGTCGGAATCTTGTCACGAGCAATGCCTTAATGTGAAATCTGCCCATTTAACAGCAAGACTAAACTATTCCCGCACACTTTAATGTCCATGTTGAAAATTGGAATTAGACAAGCTACCAGTGTAATTTTCTGATAACTGCTTTGGAAGGAGGCTCGCAATCGGATCCAGAGACGCGTAACACTCCTTTCAAGAACGCGAATTTGTAGAAGCTCGTTAAAAAGGCCATAACGTCCATTGCGTTCCTAATTACAAAACATTATCATCGGAAACCATTCCTTCCTCATTTTGCTATTGTTTAGTAATCAGTGACCTTTAATTTTGTTGTAGGGTTTTGTCGGCAGCGTTGTTACAGTAATTTCGTGTTTTTGTTATGCTCTCTTATTTGGCTTGTGGTCTGTTAATTGTAATGATGTTATAATGAGCCGCATTAGGAATTGCATATAGAGGTAAAAGTACTTCCTAAAACTTTTCTTAAACTTTCTTTTGAATGAAGGCCTATTCAAGTTGGATTTCGCGTTATTTCAAATATCTTAATGGAAAGTGTAACATTAATTATATTTTGGTTAATTTCGTATCATTAATGCTGTAATATTCAAAATATTAATGGATGAGTTATTGGCTTGGTATGTATTATATTTTCTGACAACCAAACCCATCAGAAAACGGTCTTTTATTTTCGTGTAACTGGGTGATTAATATGTTTCCAGTTTGTATAAAACAGAAATTTTAAAAAATATATAATGCCGAATATGTCTGATCAAGCTGATATTTGTTCATTTTAACCAAATACCCCGACTTTAAATATAGATTGAATGTGGATCTGTATTTGAATGTTAAATAACACACCATACATTCTGTGTAGCCAAACTATAAACGTATGCAAGATTTAACATAGCCAAAATTATTTGTAACTTAAATGTGCGCTTGTATCAGTCCAGACAATAACGTATGTGAGTTATCTACCTTTTCCTCCAAAGACCGCCACCAGATGGCTAGGCAAAATTACTACCATAGAAATTCAATCAGGTTAAGTCCCAGATGACCTTCCCTAGACTTGATCTGAACATCAAGGTGTCATAATTACTGTCTGTATTTATGCTGATTATATTGATGCCTGTTACATGTTAACCTCATGCGATTTAGGCGCACTCTATGGAAGCCCGAAAAGGCCAATGTCAATTAACACTTTCAGTAATGTACGGAAATCGAATTATGTCAATATAATATTGCTCGAATCTACAATAACTTAACTTTGAGAACGTAGTAAACGTTATAGCACTTATACAATCGCATGGTAAATTGTCTGGTCGGAAAACGAGAAGGAAAAAAAACGCAGCATGCAGGCAATTCCGCGCATGCCACTGAAATGTTGCTGTAATATTTAAAGTAGCCTTGCCTTAATTTTACAGAACGCTGTCGTGAGATGCCTGCTAGCAAATGTGTGGGAAAAAAAGAAATTTAATATGTTCTTTTTTTTTTGCATTTATTGTTGCACGAGAAAGGGGAAGTTAATGACATTAGCATGACTATATTTTCGATAATATATTTTTCTGCATAACACATAAGATAGTCTGCATTGCTCTTTTAGCCCGGAAAGAGACAGATATGTATGTCGTTTAACAGTGCACTTGGTCAACATTTTGAATATTCTACGGTAGATAAGACTGACCAAAAGTAATTTACTGCCTTGTTCGGATATCTGATTATCTCGATAGAAGACACATATATATTAAGCTCCTGTGTTTCTGGCCAATTAGTCTACTCCTCTTATTAAAATATGGTATTTGCTGGATGTCTTTCCAATCATCAAATAATTTAGGCCTTGAACTTCAATATTTTACTTACAATAGCTACAGTGAGTGTTGTTCTACTGAAAGCACCGCATTTATTGCTCTCAAGGGAAACTCTTTAACCTTGATATTTATGGTAGATCCCGAACGTTGTTGAAGCATGTCATTAACTAACTAAAGAGAAACATTTATTTTATAAAAACTGCCATACCAACAGCCGTGCAGAAATCCTTAAATATAGTACGTGCTTGTTCTATTCTCTAGGATAATTGAGACTGTTGTATTATACTTCGGCTGTAAGAATATGAGTATTTGAAAACACAATAAATAGTATAACATAAAGAAAGCAATCACTTGGACTGATATATTAGTATTCAACTATGGAATGCATACCAATTTGTCATTAGCACTCTTCTGAGACATTTTACTCGTTGTCTTGAAGCAGATGGAGTGCAAGGTTAAACAGTGGGACAGATACCATCAATGACAAATATAAGGTTTCATATTCGACGTATTTGGACTTTTGTATATTTTGTCAGAATTTTCCAAATCAGTTAGTCATTTACGTGCGTTTAACTTTTTTATTTTCGTAATAAACGATGCAGTGACCGAAGTAACGGTTGACAAAACATAAACAAAAGGTTAGATACTGGTGTGTATACCGCTTCAGATTCACACGATCTTCTCTATCCTACAATTTGGCAATCTGCTTTCAAACAAGCCTGTGCACTGATTAGCTACAAAGGTGATAATTTCCCTTGTTGGGAGCCGCTGAGTGACTGTTATATATCAGCGAACTCCCTAGTGATATACGGGAGATGTAACGTTTGTTGGATACATGGCAATTCCTCCTATCCCATCTTTTATTCATCAAGCCTTGATTAGGACCAGTGTTCCCGGGTTAATATTTAACGTCTCTGGATATTCTCTTTCCACACGCATTTTGCCCCAACCTCGGAGCCAAAAGAGTTAAACACTATATTCCGTGTCACCATGTTAGTAGCCACCATGTCTTCAAAGTGTCAGAATAAGACATGTTAATCATATAAGTGAGATAACACTGAGTAACCAAAAAAACGGAGATAAACAGGTTAATAAATATCGTGTCTGTATTTAGGTTGACGTTGTTTTATCGCTCTGTTTCTACGCTAACAGACAAGGGGTTGGGTGGAAGTTGCATTTGCCCTGATGCTCTCAGAGCTAAGGGACATCAGAAAGTGATGGTGTCCTGTTTTTCGTCCTGTAAATGTACTGTATTGTCTTCTGTGTTGCCAGCGTAGTTTCGGGTGGTTTCCTGCACCGATTTGGCTGGCGATCCGTCATATCAGTGATTTAGCATTAAGTACGACGTTATACCTCAATCAATCAACGATATCAGATCGTCCGATAATTGACATGGTGTTAAGTATAGAAAATATTAAACACACTCCATGTTGGCATGGATTTTACAGGAACTATTTTTCGTTTACAGCTACATATTTACATTTCACCTTGCCCACATTTACCACGGATAAATTTGATTGAAATTATAATTGATTTGAGACACCACCAAATCTGCTGGAACGTGAGTGAAATGATATTAAGCTTCACACTAAACTCAAACATTCGCCTTAAACAGTTATTTGGCCAATATTACCCATCGCGCACTTACATTAACGAACTGACCGTAATGCTTTAAATCACTTAGTCACATATTCCCCTTCGATAAAATATGTGACGGGAGGTATGTCCTTGTTTTAAGGACATATTTACCTTTGTTTAGGCCTAAGCAAAATAACGAATAGTCGAAACTTATACAACGTAACAAATTTAGAAAATTGTAATTTAACCTTTAAGCTGTCGGTGTTCTCTTATGTACCAATTTAACCCTCTAGCCTTCCAGATGGGTAATATCCCAATAGCCTCATGCAATTCGTAGCTTAAAATCTCATTTAACGTAATTAGACTTTTTTTCACTAAATGAGTTTGGGTTGGCTTGATTCTCCTCAGACATAAGCCATTAGATACGTTATTCGTGAATCGTCTGTGAGACATCTCCTCCAGAACATGTACCAGCCATCTTGTTTCTCCAAACTTGATTTCTTAAATCTTCTACCTAATTCTAAACTGATTGTGATTTTACGAAACCAGCTCGGAAACCAGGGAAATATGTGGTAGAGATAGATATACACGACTCTATCGTCTCTATCCTAAACCCAAGATACGCAAAGTGGTTTGCAGATTCAGTTGATAAATAAACAATAGCATTCGCTGAAATGATTAACATATTGCGATATTTTAAAGAAGATTTGGCGTTCATGGAAATTCGAGCATAGTACTTGTGTTTACGATGTATATCGTTTGATTTAAACGTCTTTTTGGCCTTGAGGTGTAAGGGTGACTTTAATAATTTCTTATATTCGTAATTTAATTGCATTGGACTAATCCGAAATCAAATGTTTTGCCCAGGGGCAATTGCGTACTTTAATTATTTCACTGATAAACGCCACAGACAATGTATTCCAAACAGTAAAGTGACTCCAAAGTATTTTAAAAGCCGATGCCCTATAATTGCATATATGCTTTCTTGATATTGCAACTAAAGTATAAAACTTTTGTTTAAAGTGCCCATTTTTTCATCAACACACGTGCATGTCCTTTATATATTTAATTACCATTGAAATAATGTTTTATAAACGTAGACACTTATAAATAAATTTACATAAACCGTGCAAGAAGATTCTGGCCGCATAAGATTCGTCTAGACGACATCGTATGTTGTAATCTTTATGTAGATATTACACTTTCCTAGTATTATATATACCAATCATTCGTTGTCGACATGAACTAAAATATTAAACACATCGGTTTAGAGTGATTGGATGCAATTTGTTTATGTGACAGAAAAACGAACACAGACTCTTTGATAAATGTGTCTTTGGCGCACGGACTTCCGGATTTTTATTTATCGAGATCCGATATTTCTGTATACCAAGATTACTTCCGCTCAACACTACGTTTAGGTTTGAATTACAGATGTAGAATGTAAACACAAATCTTGCTGACCGAGTTCGTTTTATTTTTTGTGGGGAATTTGGCATGGTGATAAATACTATTCTTCTATATTATATTATATTGCAGATTTAAAGCTCTACGTTAGATAAATAAAACAGAACACAAAGACCATCATGTCATGTAACTAATTAATTGTCAAGCATCATGATACATAGTTTCTCCCGTGCGAATAAAGTGGGAAAAATATAAATGATGTATAACTCGCGACTATTGATCTTGAAAATATAATGCTGTAAGCCTTTTATCAAAGATTTTTCTTCAAGGGTTAACACGATGTGTTTCATCTGATGCGCCCAGGGTTGTCTTTCTTTTGTTTTATGTGTTTTATCTATAATTATAGTTGATTTGTGGTCCAGTGGTTTTATATGGTTTCTTTACCATGATGTTATACTATCATATTCGTGTGATATCTTTCGCGCGTTTTATGCGGTTGGTTGTTGTTGCTGTATTTTTATCTTCATTCTTTGTTGAAGTTTTTGCCGTTTGCCATATCGTCTCACATCAGTGGGTAGATAAGCCTGCATAGAACAGCACAAATATTCGCGTTCAATGCGTGCATCGTTGTTTGCAGCTTGTTCCCCACGCTGTTGATATTTCATCCTTCTATTAGAAGAATGTAAGACTTTTCACCAATGCATATACGACTGACACAGTTGCTTTCAAGTCGTTCCACATCGTGAAATTCGTACCCTGCAAGACCTTATCTTGATTGATAGAGAAAGATTATCTGGGACAAAAACCCTTGGACTAGTGACAATGACGAATCACTTGGTAAAGCCAAAGCTATTTCAATCGGAGAGATAGCATATCTAGAAATCTTTGTCTCGGGTCAAAATTGGCTTAGCCGAGGACATTAGTACACGGTTTTATCTATTTCGATTAATGTTCCTATGTCGAAGGCTTGCAAGGAGAAATCTTAAACGACAGCCAGCGGGTAAAACAAGCCCTTGTAATCCACCTAACATGATGTCAACGCTGTTACAAATTACGTAGTTCGCTTTTCTCAAGGCCATTTAACAAGTAACTGGAAATTTTTTTCCTAGTGGAGACAATGTGTTAACGTTGTACTTCAATACCTAGAATTATTATTGAAATTACAGGACTCAAATGCTTTTATATATTTTCGTCTGATCAAACGATTTTAAACGCAGCCTAACGTAGTCCATGTTGTTGCAGCAGTGTTAAGTAGGCCTAATGATAATTGAATGGAGCTCAGACTAAAAGCTTGCCAAGTCGATGTTGGTAAAATTAAAATAGCGCTATAATTATATCTGGTCATAGTATACAGATAATGCTCAACAAAACTTAATGTAATTCCTGGATTTGATTTTTTTTTGTTTAAAGAGGTAATGCGGTAACGTTGTTTCGACGAATTGTTTGTTTCTTCTGTAATCTTAGGAAGTCGTGTCACGCGCATAACATAAGTCTACATGGACCTTGTCACTAGGCCATTTTTTGCCTTGCTCTGTGGCTCATTTCTACACTTAAAAGATAAAACTGCGTTATTCCCTTTCAGGCATTTCATTTATTTCACCAGAAAAAGTTCCCTGGTCGTTGCATCAATTAATTTGATCTAAGGGCTCCAGTAAAATATAAATCTTCGAAAAGTTATCTAAATAAGGCAAATCAAAAAGCCAAGTGAAAACGACCCTGTAGTCTCGGTCTTACGGACAGCAGATGGGATCCACTGGTAAAACGTGTTAACTAAATATGATAACTATTGCTTGTATCGATGGCTGTCAATCTAAGTCCGTTGACGCTTTTAACGTACAATCATGTGGGGATTTTTTTTCTTCAAATTAATTAACAGACGAAAACGAGGCTGTATCCACTTACCACTTTAACTGTTGCAGTGTCCCTTTGATATGTGATCCAGATTTAACAATAGATGAAAACGAGGCTATGTCCGCTTTATCATTGTTGCTTAGTCATTGATATCCTGTGGTTGATACAATCCTCATTATCGTGTGAACTTACCATCGATGGAGTTAAAACAAAGTTCTTTGTGATCTTTACCAGCACGTGCATGACAACGCATGGGAAAATCCGACTCGAAACTACGGCTATGTAAACAACATACTTCCGCCTTTCCTTTTCACAAAGCCATTATCAAACAACGGCTTTGCAGAACCCGGACCAGTGTTATATCCAAACTGTTTGAACCAAACACAATAAAGCAACACAATTAGGGCAGTGTGCACAAAAACTGTATTTGGACCATCGATAACATTGCAAAAGCCTTATTCTACATATATTATTTTAGTAGGTCACCATATAAAATTGATTTTAAGGTGACCGATTTCAACAGTTGTTTTTTCCTCCTTAACGAACAACCTATATCTTCGAGGCCATTGACCAAGCGGTTGTGTTCCCCTGGAGTTTCCATTTTACTAAATAACTTTCAAACATATCAACAGTTCATGTAGAGGTTATACTACAGTTTCTTGTTAGAAAAAACATTACAATATCTAACCGCAATCCTCCATTTTATTTAAGCTTACAAAACGTCAAACACATGGGGTCTTCACTTTTTGAAGATATAGACCTGTAGTAGCCCCAACGCCAATAAAGCGTGTGTGTTTTGTAATAATATCACACGGCAGTAGATCTGTGTGACCTTTCATGGATACCAACGAAGGGTATCCTCAAGCAAAAATTATAGAAACGACCATTTGAAAAACTAACTAGCCATCCCACTTAACGACATATTTGTCTCTACTTGCATGCATTTAGATCTAACTTTCATAACTGCATTGTAGGAAGTGATCCCATCAGAACCGTGGTCACTCTTCGTTGCTTTCTATGAAATTATGTTATGATTGTCGATCAATTATTGATTTATCGATCAGTATTAAACGATTGTGATTACAAATCGTGGCAATTAGTACATCCCGTACGTATATCCTGCGACACAAAGTGTGTTTTGTTCGGACCCAGATCCGGCTTGTCCTTCATTCTACGGCCCGCTGGCGAGACTATTGGCAATAACATTGTTTGACAAAATGGGGAATTTTATAAATTCATGAGATGTCTTTCAGTAAGCAGAGCTGATGATAACCTCCTATTGTGTTAGTCCAGGGTTTCACTCACTACTTACTTATACCCCATTAGTCGGACAGGAAATAGAGCTGTATCGATGTCGTAACCGAATCGTTTGTTTCTCAGGAACAATTCATCATGGGTTCAGCAACTGCCCCAACCATCGAGTCTTTGCCAAGTTTAAAAGTTAGGCGGAAACATTTTCGCGAATTCGAATTTCTAACTCATTTTCCTTCCCATGAAATTAATTATCTCGAAATATTATTTAAAGTTAGAATGGCATATCATACACCATTCATCGTGTCTATTCGAGCTACATCAATAAAGTGTTGGTCTATTTTAAGAAAACTAATTGACAAATTATCCTTCGTTTTTCTTATACAAATTTAACCCAACATCAGATTAGGGATTTCTCAAAATACAATTCAGTGCGACCCAACATAAACTGAGTCTTAAAAGAAACGCATATCGCTTGTACTTATTTTGCTTCTCCGTCTGTATGTTCCATCTTTTACGAAAATCTCGTCTGGAAAACGATTAGAAAATGTCCTCACCATTTGGGAGGTATACAAAACGATCTCGACCTTTAGCGAAGCCATACAAAACACGCTATCGCTGTCTATATGCATTAAATATATCTACATCAGACGATTCCTATCTCCAGACTCAGTATTTAGTCGACATTTATTTTGGTTAATTTATTAGCCCTTACTTTATAATTAAAGAATGCAATTCCAAACTTTAGAATAACTGTCTCGCGTTGGAGAAGTGAAAAGGGATGTAACAGCAAGTCGGTCACTTGAGCCTCGAAGTATGTTAGTTAACTCTAGACATGAATTATGTGATTGTATAATTCTCAGGATTTTTTTTTTTCTGAAAATTTGTAAAAATATTGTATCGCAAATTGCTTTAATTACCGGAACGTAATCTAGCTGTGAATATAAATGTTCACCCGATTTTGACCAAGATTTTTGAATGTCAAGAAATTGAGATTTCAATTTAAGTGGGAATTGCATAATAAGAGGACTTGTTTTGATCGTTTGTTGAGGCAGGTTGGACAAGATTTGGGATGGTTGTCACGGTTTCAGACACAAAATTAGGTTATTTTCCCTTACACTGTAAGATTGTACATATGGAAACGGTTAATGGTCCTCGCTAAAAGCTTACCAAACTCCCACGGGGTATGGATCAATTTGAACGCAAGGTTGTCTTTCGGGTAACTATCCCAAGCCGATTGTGGTTTTATATAGACATTAATAGTATCGTATGATGGTTGTTTGTTTAAACATTTTGTACGGCTTGGCGGTAATTTGTTTCGGAGAATTGGAAACCTTGTTAAGATTTATATTTTGATGTCGCTTTATCACCAAGTTCAAAATCATATAAGCTCGATTATGGAGTCCAAAAAATGTAGGTTAATTGAAAGCAAAATGACCAATTGCCTGAAGCTTGGACATTTTGTATTTGTTTTTGTTTAGGACAAAGTAAATTTAATATCCACGCTGTCAACAAAACGGACTGAATCTAGCTTTTCAGATATGGATTTGTGGTATCTCTCCTGGAACGTGTTGAGTGTATGTCGGTAATGAAGGATCATTTGGTAGTCTGAAATCTATTTTCCCTTTATCACCTCACAATAAATATATCCATTAAATTTGTAGCCATTGTTTATAATAGTCAGTTGCTATTTTCGTAGAGCTAAGACTGTCCCATTCGTGTTTTTATAACCATTGGATTAAGATTAACTGTTGGACGGAGTGGTGTGGTCACGGTTTGTTTTCCCAGAGGTTGAGTAACTTGGCCAAATACAGTTAACTTGAGCGCATAGAAAACGGTTAAAAGTCTAGAAAAGCATGGACAAATCTCTCAAGGCGTAGATTTCTTGATCGATTTATCGCCGGGTTTCCTTCAGGCAAATAAGCCCAGTCCCTTTACGGTTCGATTGATACAACCGAAAGTATCGTATGATGCCATAGACCCTGTTTCCTTAGACACTTCACCCGGCTTGTTGGCGGCCCAGATCTGGGGAAGCTAAGGCCATAACTTCTGCTAACCTTTTAAAATTTACACGGTGTTCCGTATGTAAGAGAATGTTGGTCTCAGCCTACTATCATTAGCGTCAGAGGCACATTTTATTCTCCAGAGCCAACACGTATCCGTTCAAGTTTTCTCTCTTTCGCTATATTCCAGTTGAACGTCCTGAAAATGGTTCTTTCTTAGTCTCCTAAACTGATTCCTTCGTCCGTAAAGGGAAATAAATATTACCATTTCTAATTCCATTGTCTGGCTTAAGTCTGGACGTATCAATATTGGGAGTCTCTAAGTCGACTTTATCAACTATAATATCTATATATTCTACCGCTTCTCCGTTTCATAATTAACCTTAAATAAAGACAAAACAAGTAAGTTTATTTGTTTTGCTGCTACTGTTTGAAATAATCATAAGTATGCATTTCCTTAAAGGACTGACCCTTCTAAACCTTAGATTTAATTTTCAACTGTTAATTTTTTTAGTTAAGACATCAACATTGTAACAGCTAGAAATTCAACCCCAGCACTACAAAGTTTTACCACTTGTTGTCAGAGGACTTTGATAGCTTAAAACGAAAATGGGTTGTGACGGCAGTGCTTAGATTACGACCAAAATAATAAAAGAACCGAATGAACAACTCGCGCATTCCTCAAAATTAAAAGACAAAAAAGACGACTGAGACGATTTCAAGGGAGGTACGTAAGAAATGTTTTAAAAATAACTAATTTGGAAACCAGAAAGGTCAATTACATAAAGATGGATATTATTTTCTAGGGATTCAAAAACTGCAAGAGAGACTAAATACAATACACATTCATTGGGCCGATCACATTATATCTAACTGACTAATTTGATGATGTGACTAAATTGTGGATAGTTGACGTTATATTTCAGTTATAATTTCATATCATGGTAA
>JAVFBZ010173419.1:36676-84706 GCA_032466195.1 Katharina tunicata | reverse complement strand
GGTAACAATCGAAATTGTAGTCCTTTTCTGGGTTGAACATTTTACCGAGTGAATATTGATGCACTACGCGTTTTGAAGACTGATTCGCCTATCTTTGCATTATATTGTATAACTACTGCAAGGCTAGAAATGATTCAGTATGCACAATGTAGTCGCAAATGTATGTTTATAAATGAGAGTCCTTGATAAATTAACATTGTTAACAGCATTGTCTTTGTGCCCTTGTCTTTGAAGCTAGATCTACATTTAGTAAGGGCTAATGTTTTGTATGAAATACACGACGTGATTCACAAGCTTAATGATGCAGTCACCCTCTGTGAGCTTAGATGGACATAATTTCGCAGAGGGAAACTTCGCAACACAGATACTGCCTGGTCTGGTGTACTTGTGAAAGCTCCCGCCTATTGGATGCGACCGAAGCAGGCAGACAAATGATTTCTCGTTGAAACGCCCTGTTTAGGTATTCGCTATAGCAATCGACTTTCGCTGGAAGCCCATAGACGTCGACTGGATGCATTGCTTAAAGTTGAACTGCCCGGAATACACTGTTGGTGAGGTGAATGACTTACTTGTACATGACGCAAAGTATGCTTCCAAAATGATGCACGAGGCAATTATTTCAGGTTTTTAAGACAATTGTTCTCGTAGGCAATAGAAAGGATAATAGCTTGCTTTTGTGAATTTAATTACCTGTGACCCCTCATTAAGACCGCTATGCGACTGCTTTTATGATATACCATAATGAACTTTGCAGCATGCGGACAGACTCCAATAATCACGTGATCTTCCAATTGGTTTGAAGTCGTCTGCTTCAGTGGAAATGTGTATACGGCTAGGTGCTTGGATCATAGTCTTGATTTCGTATGTGTCTATACTTCGCTAATGGACTCTGAGGCTGGAGTGCGGTGAACAGGCGTGGTCATATCAACCTATTAATGTATATGCTGCGACATAAGGAGACGTGAAACATAACATAAGACTTCGTATGCTGTAACTCCAAGTTAGGAAAACTGCGAGATTCCGTGCATCTTATTTCTACATGTTCTAATGTTCAATGTAACATGGATTTATATTACAATACAGTTCGTGCTTTTTGAGTGAAATTGTGCCCGGGTTTGATGCCAACGTTTGACCTTGCCGTGAGATGCAAATATGCTTCAATCTAACCAATAACTCACTTTGATGTTTCGCTATAAATTTATTGAATTTGGTGAAGATGCAATCAAAAAACCACTGCGGATTTCGTAATGATTTACATAATACCTTCGCTATTAAATGAAGCAGAAGGTTGTAATTTGTTCAATGTGGATTACGCCAGGTTGACACAATCCTGCCTTTGGTAACCAACGTTAGCCTTTCCTCAGCTCAGCTATGTTACTTGTTAACGAACATCTGGAATAAAACGCCTATAGATGCCATGTGGAAAAGACAATGCAGTAATTCTACCCTGGGGCATGGATGAATGCGCAACTCTTTGGGATTGGAGGCGTGAAATAGTCATAAACCCGATATGCATGGAGATTGGTCCATGTAAGTCTATACCCTTTTTAGCATTTGTTTATTTTTCCCCCATTTTTATTGAATTATATTTTATGTAATAATTTGTATTTGGTACATATCATGTTTTTATATTTGTTATTTTATTTGTTGTCTTTTACTGGGGGATTTTTGTTGGAGAATTTATTATTTGTAAGATTTAAATCTGTTAGAAAATAAGGATACTTTTACACACATTATTTTGTTATTAAATGCAAGCACGTTATTGCAGTGAGTGTTCGTGGCCAATACGTTCGAATTGATTATCTATAATATGCAGCCTTTTCACATCGGAAAACATAGTCTCGCTTCCTGCGCCAGTGTTAATTAAGGCATGTCATAGACCTACATCCTTCCGCGGCGGAATACAATCCACAGAAAAAAGCGCCAAAAGTATTATTTGGTATATATATTAACGTTTGTATGGTATCGATGTCATCTACACTGTAATTACAATAATATTGGATATAATGGAAAGACTTGTTTTTATTAATATTGTCAAAATCACCATTCATATGTAGAATTTGTCAGGTTGTAAACTTGATGCATTGAGGATGCTCTGTCATGATGAATCTAATCTATTTTATTTTATTATGAGCTATCTATTTTATTATGTATATATTCGATATGGCTATCAGCAGTTCTTTATTCACGAGAAATATATTATTATTGAATTAAACTTTTGTTTTTTGTTGCAACACAGTTACCAAAATTGACCGAAGTCTTAAATTTGCCTAAACTCCGAGAGCCTTTGTAATATAGTACAAGAAAACATGGATATTACCAGATTGGGTTCAGGGTTATTGAACATTCAACCGTTCTTTTAGGGCTTTACATGAGAGATATTGCCCGATAAATACAACCTGGACCCCATAAAATATCGTACAACATGCAGGAGGAAAATTGATCAGATATCGGTCTTGTTGGTATAGTGCAATATACAATGTATTAATAACGTATATATTGTTTTGTATCTTAAAGAACATGTATACCACAATTCAAATTAAACAGCACGCAATGACAGACCATATGAGGCACATTGAGTCGACTATTTACTAATTTCTTTCTTTATGTTACAAATAAAAACATGGCACAATAATACAATTTGACCCGAAGGTTCATAACGCACTTATGTGTTGTTTTGGAAAAACACACCACTATGCTGGTAAATACAAGAACTCTGTAAATTACCATAAAACATACATAAATGTTTTATTTTCCTTCCATATTGTGATATATATATTGTCGGATAAAATACAAAACCATAACTGTGATATAACACATAGGCATAAACGAATCAACTTATATCAGAACACGTATTGTCACAGACGTTAAGACAGACGACAATAAAGTCATTTGTATGATTGGGAATTTATGACGTAATTTGCCCCATATGTGCGCTTTTGACTAAGTGATTGTATTGATCAGAAGCCAGTAAGTAATTCCACAGATCAGTTTTGAGTAACATAGAATACGAGAAACTCAAAACAAGGAAGTCATGTTGGTATAGATAATATATTTCGGCTTTATTATGCCATCATCAGTTAAACATATATAATATATTTCGGCTTCATTATGTCATCACCATTATATATATCGTATTATAAGTTTAACTGATGATGGCATAATAAAGCCGAAATATTTTATCTATACCAACATGACTTCCTTGTTCGGAGTTTCTCTTATTTTATGATTGTATTTATGACTCAGAAGTAATGTCGTGTGCCATTTTTAACCGTTGTTGGTATTTTCGCTACAATCAAAGCTTCGACGATTATAGTACAGGAGTATGGTGTTAATTGCTTTGTTAACTATGTACCGTAGAGAAAGACTCGCATCCTTTACCTGGATAAAAATTCGTTAGTTCTACCATGAGTCTCTGTAGCTCAGTCGGTTAGAGCGCTGGCTCTGCTTGCCAGAGACCCGACTTCGAATCCCGGCGGAGGCAAGCAAAATTTTATTTCTCTACATTTATACAAACATTTATGTAAATGTCGACCTGTCAGTTTCCATCTGTATTGAATGGATATCTCCTTGAACTGAAGGACGTTTAAGTTATTTTTTTCCAAAATGAAGCACTGAATGCGAAAGAGTATGTAATTTTTTTTTTCAATAAAAGCTTTGTGGAGTTAAAGTCACTTAGTATCATTTACAGATTGTAAGAGTAGCAACTTTTACATCTCTGTTTGAGTGCCAATACAACGACCTTATAAGGGGAGTTCAAACAGAGCTCTAAGGATAAAAGAAACAGTTCTGTAACGCTCAGATTGAGCTCAGTATTTTAATATGCCATGTTTTTCTATTGAATAACTGCTAGCCTTCGGTTGCCTCATTTCTTTCTTAAGAAAGATTAAAAAGCCTTGCCTTCATTTACTGCCAATCGATATGAGCCTTTTTATTTGCTGCGGAACTTGCCAAGACATTGCAATCCCGCAGAAAAGACCAAATTTACATTTGATTGGTCAATGTAGTTCTTGTGATCGGAGCTAATGAACGTAAAAGGAAAGCATTGAGCACATATTGATTAAAATTGAACTCTATGTTTTAATCAATGTTTTGGCGAACACTTAGGCAATGGGTTAAAGACACGGAGTCGGCTCCAAATTTACTGATTTCTTTGTGACCAGGTATTAAGTTCAGGTTTTGCAAACACCCGCAGACTGATCAATATCATTGGACGACAAGTGCTGTTAGGAATAATTACTCTTTGAGACCAAGCGATTTAATAAGTTGATTTACAACAGGCTGGAACACATTTTAATCTCCATTCAGCCCGCTGACAATTGATGCGGAACTTGAAAGGTGTATAAAAATCTGAACTTGATTAGAAATACGAAAAATGGAAATAAATGGTTTGCACTTGCTTCAAAGAACGGCAATTTAGTCTGCATTCTATACTTCTTTTCATATTTTATATTCTGTGTTTCATTAATAATACGGAAGAGCAAAACATTTTCTTTATGTGACATGAAGAACTCACCGGTAAAGATAAACTTAGTCTTCGAGTAGAGTATAAATTAATTGGTTGAACAGAATCAATGCAAATTTAATTTACTAAGGCCGATTAAGCTATGGGTGGAATATGCGAAAAATATTAACACGTATTTCGAGTCAAATGCATTATATGGATACGCTCTTAGCTTGTTAGCAAATATTCTCAAAAAGTCAATACTCATTCAAAAATTTGTGATCTGTACACCCGGAAGCAACAATTAGCACGGTTTTTAACGTAAGACAAAGTAAAATTAAAATTCAGCTGACGTCAGCTGACTGAAAAAACTATATATACAACACAACAGGCTAAATAAAAACAGGCACGCTGAAGTCAAAATCTAAAATATTCTAACTTTCGTGGACAAAATTGTTTACACTCAAGCCCCATTCAAGGTTCCAAAGATTTTGTCCATATTCCATGATGAAAACTACCCTCACTGAAACAAATCCCCTAAGGTCGTTTCTACAAAGCAGAACGGTGTGAACAGGCCACTTATAAACTTATTTTATAAACAATACATCAATTCCATGTTTTTGCTTTTACGACTGTGTGCCTTTTATCACTCCTGTTACGTTTTGTTTGTATTTTTGCTTGCGTAGAAGTCTTTGTTAAAGATTAGTGTCGCCATGCTACATTAACTCTAAAAATGTTTTAGTAATCCTGCCACGTTTGTCATGCTTTATGTATTTATCAAACTCGCAAACCGCGCCATTTCCATAACGTTACGTTGACAGAAAGGACCATTCTTTTATCATTTTTATGTTAAGCTGTCGATCTTATCTTACCATTAAATGTGTAATTCCTGTATTTTATATGTATTTCCCGTGTGTGTTCTGACTTCATACCACTGTGAAATACCATTATCCAAAGCCATTAAACTTTAATGAAACTTTTTCGCAGAAAACCATATTTATATACAGAGTTACAGGGCATTAGCATGAGAATTCAATAAGGCGTTATATGCAGAAAGGGCTACAATTCCTATATATTGTATTTATCACATAGGCTGGGCGTTTGCATAATTTGTGTTTATTTTGTGTTCATTTTGTGTTTATTTGCATATATATTGTCTGCTTTATTTGTGTCACCTCTTAAGCTCTGCGGCCCTAAGGATCACCTTGTCTTCCTGCCTTCTATCTGTATAAAAATATGTATGTTGCTGGTAAAGAACACACGTGTGTTCCTCAGAACACCGTACTGCCTTCTATTTGTATAAAAATATGTATGTTGCTGGTAAAGAACACACGTGTGTTCCTCAGAACACCGTACTGCCTTCTATTTGTATAAAAATATGTATGTTGCTGGTAAAGAACACACGTGTGTTTCTCAGAACACCGTACTGTCTTTTATTTGTATTAAAATATGTATGTTGCTGGTAAAGAACACACGTGTGTTCCTCAGAACACCGTACTGCCTTCTATTTGTATCAAAATTTGTATGTTGCTGGTAAAGAACACACGTGTGTTCCTCAGAACACCGTACTGTTTGAAGGCATAATTTGAAGTTGAAAGTTTTGTAAGTGGAATTAGGTTTTTGATTGCGCATTTCATATCAGTTACAATATTTACGACGCCTCAAACAGTGGGATCTGCATCGGACCCATATAGTCTACTCTGTTAACACACTCCGTGTAGTAATGTAAAACAATTTTGGTTGCTAACCAATTGTAAAGTAGGGTTTGAGCACTACTGCCAATTAAAAACAAATAATAAATTATAGGGAGAGGAAAGGAGTAAATTTACGATTTATTATATCAGCTATTTTTTTTTTATTTTTTGCATTGCTGGAGATTTATACCTGTTTGTAATAATCAGATTGTCGAGCTAGCTTAATCACCAATAATACGGTGCTTGATAAATCCGTTCATTAACCCATTGTGACACCCCATTATTTCATGGCATCCGAAACGGCAAGAAAAAGGCGTCCTTCGTTTACACAAAGTTTGTTGCTGAAATTAAAATTACAACATTAGCCAATCAGCCTTGAAGGCTGGATTATTAGGTATAACTATGACTTTTCAGATTTCTCAACCTTCAGGAAGGTGTTAGTTTGAGAAGGTGCTAATACATCAATGAAGTAATAATTCTTTCGCCGCTAGTTATAATGGTCGGCATGGACATGCATAAATTCATTTTTCGAAGGCTAGTAATGTTAAGGCTTTGGCGGGTTACCGACACAGCGTAATATATCATCGTTACAATGATCAGAGAAATGGACTCTTATTTATTTCTATTTCCCTAGAGATGTAATGAGAATTGTAATTAGATACCTTTAAGAAATTGAAAAGGCGGTTTACAGTTATTGATGGATGTATTGTTGTGGCGTGAGTACTTCCTGCTGACATGCGCAGTGATTGTCAGATCTAATAAATACGTTTACTATTTGTTTGTTTATGTTTGGATAGCACTCTTTCACCAGTTCAAATGCAAGCTCTTTACTTTTTGGCGAGTGCTCGTACTGGCGACTAACTTAAGAGATTCCATTCAATTCTCTACTTAATTTATCCAATAGTTACTGAAACTGAAAACTTACATAAAACTGTTTTTACGGACTAACAAATAGTCGCATTTGTATTATTTATCATTTCATATTGATCGATTTCATTCGTTCTGCCAACGTCAGCTTGTAGTTTGCCTTTGATACAGCCTTTTTCGTGAAAAATGAATTCGATTTCCCTTCCTTTCAAAAAGGCACGTTGGGATTGTTTTGTCCGGTTTACTTCAAAAACTTATTCTAGGTTGGAACGAAAATGTCATTGATAGAATTATTTTTCCTTACTGATAAATTATTCAAACTTTTGGGTAATGTTTTTATAAGGCAGGCAAATGTTCAGACCAGAAGGTTTTGGGAAGTGATTCAAGCTATTCTTAACCCAAGTTAACATGTTAGGAAGAGAAACTTTCAAGTTCGACGCATAAAAATACAAAAATTCACTGAACAGTTATTCAATATGAGAATAATTAATGGCGAATTCAAACCGCTATACCGTAACCTAAAAAACAAATGAATTGTGTCCCGTTGTCGAGGAAACGGCACAAAACATCGAGTATGTGTACGCCGCCATGTGGGCAAACGCACCTCAACAGATGTTGTTTGTATAAAATTGAACACCAAGAAAACTTCCGGTTTGGAGCGTGGCGACTTTGTAAACATTACCCCCTGCGGTGTGCCGACCTAGTCTTGGAACGGGCAGTTATAGCTATTGATTTAAATACAATCTTTTATCCATAAGAGCTGTCCCACAAAGCGTACTGTAGATAACATGATGTAATATTGTAGAATAGCGTAAATAATGCAGTTCTTTGATTAGATTGACAGAATCGTCCATCATTCGTAGTTCCATGCCCTGGAAAATTACACAATAAGCAAGAACTAATCGCTATGCCTTAGTCTATCAGTTAAATATATCTTGCAAAGGAAATTTTTAAGTAAATTAATGACAAATAATAATCAGTTATACATTGCTTCTTAATATAAATCTGGAAACATGATGGTGCAAATGTTAGTTCACAAGTAGGATTTCACTATGGACCAAGAACTGCGCACGCGCAAGATATTGCTATTTGTGGCACCATCGCCGCCATCTGGAAATCATGAAGTCCTATCAAAAAGTGGAATGGGTCAAAAATGCGAAATATTCTAAGTAAAGATCGTGCAAGTCTGGTTGAAATTGACAAAGCGGTTTCATTTTATGACTAGTTTCCCCGGCGCAGCCCTTGAACAAAAACAAAACCAAAAATAATATGAATAGTAACGACGAACTCCGTACCTTCTACAACATCGCTGTGCTGTTACGCCAAATGGCAGTTATAATTTCCGTGTTTTGCAAGCAAATTTTCTGTGGTCTTCCAGCTGGAAACACATAGTCTGGGATAAGTCCGTTTGAAAACGCAGCTTTGCGAGCCACAACACTTGTCTTTTAAAAACAAAAGGAATTTTCTTGTCGATTGTAAATTCCATTCAAGTGCCTATTTCTATTCAGATTCCCACATTCATGAATATGGAAAAGGTCTGAATAGCATAATATTTGAACAATGTTAGGTAGGCCTAGTGTGGTCTAAAGAACTATCTGAAATTTTTAAACAGACCACCTTCACGTTTGTACTTCCAGTCAATGATGCAATAGGCCTACATGGTTAAATGATTGGCGCTGTACACCGTACTTACGGTAATTTCACTCATATGACGGAATTCCACCACAACGGGTTACAGGTTATAGACGCTGCGGGTCAGGCACAGGACTCAAGGCAGGAAGACACAACAAATCTGCTTTCTGATGGCTCTTACCCCCTAACCTCATAGAGCACCAGGACACAGGAAGCCCCTGCCAACCACCCGCTTGTTGTAATGCAACTGTGTCACAGGCACACATATGCTGAATCCCTTTGTTACGATTCTTTCTAACAAAGGGTATTTATATTTGGTACAAGTTCAATTAAAGTAACGTTAGCACTCAAAATTAGGATTTTACAACAAATTCTGATTGCCTTGATTTTAACCAACTTTGAAGTTTGTGCATAAACTAAAACAATTACTTTGAAATGAAAATTATTGATACACCTCTTAAAGAAGAAAATTATTAAGTTAGTTCAAGGCTAGTAATAGCCAGGAGAAATCATGCAATAATTCGAAATCAACGTAAGAAAGGCTAGCCATTTCTCCTCGTATGCCTCAAGTAAAGCTTTTGATCTCGCCGGGTTCATGACCGTATATGGAATCAGTTAAGATTTTGAAAAGTGGATAAGGCAGGGCTTATTAACGTTTGATTTGGTGTAGCGTCGGTACATCTAAAGGTGGCTCATGTGGGACAATATTTTCAGAAAATGAGTATCAATGTGCATGCAGTTGATTCCATTTTGTATATATGAAAATACCGCCAGAGACCAGAGTTCGAATCAAAGTGGAGGCAAGCAAATTTTTCTTTCTCTACATTTATCAATAGATAAAAACCGCCATTTGGCTGTTCAGGCTTCAAAAGTTTGACGTAATCTCCAATCACTGCATGACCTTACATTGTATCCTCTGCCGCCGACACATTGGCCACATCAGGCAAATTAGTTCTAAAGTAACCCTTGCACCAAGACACATCAATCTGTTTTATTCGAACGGCTGAATAATTCAGTGCAGAGTAGGGACAGCGGGGAGCAAGAATTAGAAATGCGGGACAGTTCTATTTGGGCCATTAATCACAGTAGTCTTATTTTTTTTACGCGGGTGGCTGGGAGGGAGCATCCTGTTCCCTGGTGCTTTCTGGGATAAGACTTTACTGTTATGGCTTCTGTGTTGCCCGTGTCGTTCAGGATGGTCACTTCCACCCATTAAATTGGCACGCATTCATATAAGTGACATTACCTTAAGTAGGTTTGCAAGAATTGTTATAACACTACTTTTCAGTCAAACGCCTGTGTAAAATTTACAATTTTAACTTCTCACCTTACGGGTAATATAAGCATTTCTTCCTTCAAAAAGTGTCAATGGTTTACTTGGTCCGTTACCAGTCAGGTGTAATTTGCATTTGTATAAAACGGCCTGTTGATTTACTTCGGTGACAGACCTTGTATTTAATCACTAGGCATTTTGAATGTAGCTGTGAACGTCATAGAGAGGCTGCTTAAGCTTGACTTGATTAATCGGCCTATGAAAAAATGTAAACTCTTTCACGTGACATGATTCTCTTGTTGCATTGGTCATTTCGGCCTAATGTTATGCTAAATAGTTCTATTTTATTTCTTCATTTTCTTTGCTGTTACCAGCTCTATGTCGATTTTTATTAGCCCAGAATGCACTTGATGTCCGATAGGATACGTTTATATACATGCGATACAATTATTGTCTGCAGCGGTAAATATACCACTAACGGGCTAAAAAAAAATGGCTTGTCATTACACTCAAGCCAATAATCGGAGGCGACGGACGGTACCAGAGATAGGCGAAGTTGAACTAGAATGGTGTAATTTGGTGTGTAATCGACCACCAATCAACTGAGGAGATGATATCCTAGCCTTTTCATGCGATACATTCGGCACATCATGCTCAATAGTTCCACTTGAAACTTCTTCACCGAAACAATTTAATGTTATTCGAATTTAGTGGGTAAGAACAGGATAAACAAAATTTTGACTCAACGGGAAACAAACTTCAAAGCAGGCCAGACTTTTGAGCGACTTACTCAAAACATAATTTTTCCCAATATCATTCTAAAATGAAAAAATATTTTAAATCTAATTTTATTGGAAATTTCCATAACGCTCGAGTTCGGAGACAATTTCTGTCAAATTATAGCGTTGCCAAGAGTAAGTGACTCAAAAGTCTGGCCTGCTTTGAAGTTTTTCGTTCAGTCAAAATTAAGTCAAAATTGAGTCAAAATTTTGTTTATCCTTTTCTTACCCACTAAATTCGACAAAGATTCAATTGTTTCGGTGCAGAAGTTTCAAGTACACAGCGTAATCGAACCTTGTAAATTCTGTTGAGATTTCTTCATGGGAGTGACATTAATTATATCGGGTTCAAATGCAATCGCCTACTGTACTGTGCGAATTCTTACAGGCCGCCTAAGTCAACAATCGTGTGACGTAAACTGAAATCAGTTGAGGACAAGGGATTACATCCTCTGCCGGCGACGTATTCGACACATGAGTATATTACCTCCATCACAACCTCTGCACCGTCATACATCAATCAGCCGTATTCAATTGGGCTAAACAACGCTCAGTTAAAGGTTGAACAGCGGGTAACACAAATTCAACGACCGATATAATTTTACACGTTTCAATACTCACAATAAACAAGTTTGTATTTTTTTCAACATCCAGTTATTTTCCCGTATGATTGATGATACATCGATTCCAATTTTAAAGGAAATTTCCATAATGGTTTCAGCCCGTTACAATTGCTAGTAAATTATGCAATTTAATTTGGTCAAAAGGCAGAATTCATTTGTATCTTTCGGTAAACAGGCTTCCGTATGTCGTTTTTCCTCCCGGTTACCATTTTTAACTAACCCTCTGGATACAGTTTATCGTCTACAATTGACTCTTTGAATTGTAATTCCAAAAGTGTGCCTATTTCCGATTGGGGTTCTCCGCCTAATGATGTTCTTGTAATTGTATGCGTTAAAGGTGGACGGGGGGATGTAATCTAGCCTTTAAGTGTGCGTTGTGTTTTCTAATGATTTTAGAAAATCACTTTCTATTCAATTGTCTCAAATCTGTCATTCTGCAGTCTTGTATAAATTTCTTATATGACAAGTTCTTCCTCGGCTTAATTACTCATAATTTATTGATACAGTGTACTGACTTGACATAGGGTTCAGCAACAACAACAACAGGCATTATTGACCTTGTGGTCGTTCCATTTAATAAATGGATGTTCCAATTTTCTCTATAGCTCAACTCTTGATTTTTTGGAGAGTGTATTCCATAGATAAATCCAATTAGCGTTAAAGCTCACGGGATTACGATTTACGGGCGGTGGATGCTTGACTTCAGTCAATTTAATTTGCACTAGTTATAAGTGCCAGTCCATACTATAGGTGCAGTAAGCCCTTTATTCAAATCAATGGCTTCTAGCACTCTTCCGGTTCGGCACATACGATGGTATTGACCGCGGATTGGTTGTAAAATGCTATTGTGCAATTGGTGCCATTGACTTTCGGTACAACGGACGTAGAGCAGCTATCAGGCAGTCAAAATGCACAATACTGAGCTGCGAGTAGAGCACGGCTACATTAGTTAATTAAATGTGGAATTTCGTGTGGGTTGTGAATTATTGCCAATCTAAAGACCACGGAGATGACTTTAGCTGCACCAGACTTTCTGCTGTACGGAAACATTGTTTAATTTCCTGCAGGATCAAAACGTACATGTACATCTAATTTCTTTTCGAGTATGGAGAACAAATTAATAAAGAAAGATGGCTTAAAGAGGTTTTGAAGTACTTAAATAAGTTAGAATCTGTACTTCTTCGAAGTTTAAAGTAAACCAAACACTTAATGTCGCAGCCAACAATTCATAAAATCCGACACGAGATGCGACGCGGAAGTAGAAGAGTTTACTTTACAAAAAGGCACACAACAAGGTTTCAATGTGTTCCTATCGCCCATCAAACGTGATTACAGTAGAAATCAGTGGAATTGGCATGATGCCAAAAGCGATCAATCTCGTGATACTCAGACTTTCATTTGTTATTGCCTATAGAGAGCCTCATAAAAAAATTAGGTTTCAGTCAAGATGTACGGGTGTCACTCGTACAGTGGGTGTCATGTTTATTGTTTGATATTCACTAATTCTGGCTTAAGGACAACAATTAAAATAGATCCTACTTAGGGAACATTGTTTCTTAAATCTGAATCGCCAAAGCATATGTTCACACGTGAGCACAGATGATAGCTTTATGTGGTTTTGCTTAACATCTAAGATTTCTGGTTTACCAGTAGGCTTTCGTGACGATTTGATGCTTTGTAGCTGCGATTTAAAATATTACCTGTCATCATTAGATCTCTAGAACAAAATCAAAATTGAAAATAATCTTCAACAGAAATTATTACTCTGCAACTACTGATATGGCAAAACATAGATGTTCTAGGTAGGCTTATTGTACTGTGTTATTGACGGTATTTCTGCGAAATTTAATTGTGTTAGCCAGGATCACAATGAACACATATTTAAACGTTATCAGAACGTAGTTTACGTTTGCATTATTGTTATATTAGAGTGGTAGGGATTTACATGAGTTCTCCAATGAGCCGTTGATATGAGGCGCAGTATGGAGCCTATTGATTGAGTAAAATATTCTATGACGTCACTGAAGGGATGGTAAAATGGCTAATTCATGGTTATTTTAAAATATTATCGGGAACGAAGCTATGTTATTAAATCTTAATAAACCTTAATTGATCTTTTGTATTTTTTGAACAATGTTACACGCGATTTTCAGATGGTGTAAATCGCGTTAATGATCCGGAGCTTCGGTTTTCGCAAACAGCTGTTAACAGTGATAATTGCCCATTTCAATATTGCCTTTGGCCTTTAGTAAAGTCTAATGCTAATTAGTCGTGCAAAATAGCTTCCCATACAATACCTATTGTTTATCAATATGTAATTGTGTTCATAGGCTACGCGCCCAGGTTGTTGCAGCAATGGAAATATGTATCCTAATGCGGACTGTCGTTACGCTGTATTGACTGCTCGTCTTGTTGAAATGGCCGCTGTTATAGGCTTCATAAATGATTTAGAAACTTGTTGCAAAACGCATATCCACAAGGCTTCGCTTGGGAATATGATTGATAGTAGTTGAAAGCTTTGCATACAAAAATCGTTATTTGTTCTGGGAATAAACTCATTGTCGAATAGTTTATCTTTAATAGTAGTTTATTGAACTGCAAACTTACGCCAAAAATAATATAATTTAAAGCTTCAAGTTTTGAGTCAAGATTTATTGCATAGCAACATTACATTAAAAGTAATTACAAACGAACAAATGAATAATGTTAATAAAACTAAACACTGTAACCAATTAAAGATTTAAAGTGACATAGCTATGGCGTAAACTACCTAGGTTGTGATTTGAGGTAAAGGAATGAAAGTGTATACATACACAAGGCCTACTAAAATCTCCAGAGCAGATTGATAATGATCAACAACCGATAAACAACCGTTACAATTAAATTATCTGAGAGCAATTTAACCTAGCGCAGTACGCTAGCTTAACATTCTTGGCACGACTCAATATTATCGGAAGATTACGGGACAAATCGAAACATTTTGTGGATTTCCAAATCTTTATTGCTTCGACTGCAAACCATTTATCCAAAGACATTGTAATGAAATACGTTATCAGTCCCAAAATGATAAGCTTCTAGGCGCCACAGCATCAAGAACGGGGCTAGACTATGTAGAGCAACAAGAGCCGTGTAGTCGCAAGATAGAAAATTAATCTTGTATTGTGGTCTCATCTAGATAAATTCGCTAAATAAAATTCTTATCACGTATCCATTGTATTACTTAGATAAGATATACAACCGAGATGTCAAGCGGAGACCTATAGGTCATAATTGTTATAGTGTTTCGTGTAAAACGACATTGTTTATTTGGCAAGCCACGATTTGATTTACTGCACTATAAACGAAGTTACTAATGTAATGGAAGTAAGACATGTTGTTTATTGGATAAATTCAACTTAATTTACCAGGGTGCTTTTATATTGGCGATTACATTAAGTGAAACCGACCTGTACAAAGCTGGTCGACCAACAATGTGTACAGCAGCTATTTAAAATAGTAAAGCCGCTGAAATAACTGATAATCGTTTCGCCTTCAACACACGTTCTTCTCATCAATGTGACCCACGGGTTCGCATCTACCGTCGATTACCCTGGTAAACGGTTTGTGCGGGAAAGTTGCCAGTCATTTGTGCGACAGTCGTTTTCGTTTTCTCTGAAATTGGCTGTTTTCTTCATATTTATTTATTATGGTAACCTTACTACTATAATATGTTTCTTAACTGCAGTTACTAAACAATTGTTATAAAGTGAGTTAAACTAACTTGTATTAAAATAGTTTTATATTGAGTTTGCGCCAAATAGAAATGAATACAATTCAGTTTAATCCCCGAATGGAATTGAATGTGATACTTTTTAATTAGACTTTTGATTCCCAGACAATTTCTCTATCAGAGTGGATTTTATTTAGTCAACGTTTTATTCAAAGTCGTCCCAACAACACCGGACGGCAAAAATCGAACGTTTCGTTTTGAGCTTGATTGACACATCATGTCGCGGCTTAAGTCAAAACTACTGCCCTAACAATCCTAAATACTCAATCCGAATGGCTTAAGGTCACGGGAACATTACGACAAGTTACAATATATGGCAACTTTATTCTAAATGGTGATCGTAAATAAAAGTAGTTTACAAATGAACATAAAATTAAAATACCCAAAATAATGAACGGGAGAAGGCACCAACGAAATAAATAATGAAAAGAGAGGATGACAAAAAATGAAATGAGGAAGAGCAGGTGAAATCAGAAAGTCAACGCAAAGAACAGTGGCGTTATACCTACGTTGCTGCTTTGAAATGCGATTCAATGAATAAAATGAATATAAACCGTCTAAAATCTATCGTTTTGTTTGACAAAAATAAATAATCATACTGCAAAACATTGTTCTTTTTGCTGCTCTTTGATTTCACTAATGGCTTTTCAGATCTAATATAAAATCGACATTTTTTTTTTCAAAATTGCTTGTGGAACGGATTCGCCCTAACGAATTGGAAATGAAGATAAGTACATAACCCACGGACCTAACAAAACTTTGCTGTTAGGGTCGATGTTTTTCTTTTGCTCTGCGATCCAGGATTCGAACATGTTAAAAAACATGGCAAAAAATGTAACAGTCAATTTTGAGCTTGAATGGCAAGTCGTGTCAAAGATTAAGCCTATGCGGTTTTGTGGACACCGCAAAGCAAATATCTTATCAAAATGGCTCAATGTCACTGGTTGGAAATTAGAGGTGATTGCGAATGAATTGAGGCTTTAGACTGGCTGGAAATTGAAACTTAAAATAACAGAAAATGGTTAAATCAGCGATAAATTTACTGCTTTCTTACATTCATGCCTTTTGTGATAGAACAAGTAAATTTCTGGAAAACGAAATGTAGTCATTAAATTTGATTAAAGACATGAACCGACAGTGAACTATGCTTATTAAGCTTATTAAATCGGCGAAAATTTGAATTATTTCTTACATTCATGACTTTTGTAAAACGAATGTAATAAAAAAATTATTAAAAGCATAAACCGACAGTGTTTTATGCTTACTTAACACAACAAACCAGAATAAACAAAGACAGAAAAATGAATTAGTAACAAAGAATGACTGAAAAAAAAGAAATACAGAAATAATGATTGGATAAAAAAAACGTTAACGCGAAGACTGTTGCGGAATAATAATGACCTTGTTCTTTTAAATGTGTATCGATGAGAACATTAGAATATACATTTATAAAATACAACATTTTGTGTTAAATGAATAGACTATCATGCTACACTATATTGTTGCTTCAATAGCTTTAGTTTCCACAAAATTTTGTTTAGATCTGACAAAGAATATACATCTTGACAAAACCCCATGTGAAACTGATACGTCCTCAAGAGTCAAGAGTCTAACACAGATTTACAGTAAGGGTTGAAGTTTTTTGTCCTTCGAGCTTTGATTCATACATGTTTTAAAAATACACGCAAAAAATCTAGCATTTAATTTGGAGCTTGAATGGCAAGTCGTGTCAAAGACTAAGCCAATTGGGTTTTGTGGATAGAGCAAAGCAAATAACCAATCCAAATTTGCTGAATGCTACAGTGTGGAAATTATAAATGATGTGATGGATAACCGGAAAGATAACGTGCACATTCTAAACTGGTTTAAATTTTTAGTAAATGGAATCTACTCTTGCCCGAGTTGCCTTTTCTGTGCCTACTGAGAAGAACTAGGGCATTGTGGGATAACTTCTGCCTGTAACGTAAGGTTACCTTTGTAGGCCACTATGTGTCTTTGACTTAAATAATGTTAAAGTTTGGGATATAATGTTAAAAACCGAATGAACTAAATTAGATATTTATTAAAATCTATCTGGTGGGCATTTTTAATAACCATTTGCAAAACACGTATCTCTATTCTTCATAGCACAAATATGACCTGGAATTTACTACTCTGTGTTTGCAAGGCTACAAAACCAGACTTTTTGGGACATGAAGCGCTCGACCAAATCTTCGCCTAATCACAGTATACTGACACCAGTGGGCTTGGCGACGTTTCGCATACGCATATGTCGTGGCGAGATAACGCCTTTGACGGTTTATCTCGGCGAATTAGTAACTGCCTGTACATAAATTTGGGACGGTTTTGTAAAAAGAAACAACTCGCAGGTTGGCATTTAGCTGCACCATTCCATTTTTCTGCTAATTTCTAAGCAACAAAAACTGTGAAAGTTGAAATGTACGAAAACATCTTAGATTAGAACATGTTTGTTATTTGAATGCTGTCCTCTTTCTGAAGGCTAAACATGTTGTTAAGTGACGGGTGTTTTTGTTTTATTAGGCTGTCCAGATGCTCTCCCTATCTTGCTTGTGTCCAATAAAAAATCCATAGAATAGAGAAGGGAGTTGGAGAAATGGTTTCCTAATTTTCTTTTCCCGTTTTTTTCTTTCGTAATTAGTCATCAATTTTAGTCTAGGAATGATTGCTTCTTTTTCTCGGGTAGAATTTGAAATCTAATCAGTCAAAGATGTCAGCTGCACAAGTTTTTAGAGCTTGTTTTGCTACCTGAATTGCCGTTCAGCGTGGATACAATATTGTATAATTTACTTGTATTTTGACATGGCAATCGTGCAAGTCGAATAAATAAAAACACAAATATGACAACCACTAATGTAGTTAACCAACGTTTTCCAGATATGATGAATTTAAATAGAGATCGGCTTGTATAGTTCAGGCTCTAGGAATTTTGATATATTCAAACACTTGGGAACAGTTGAAAATTACGAATTACTGTCACTCTTCTTACAACCTTGGTTATTACTTGGGAAGACTTCGGAGGGTCGTTGATCAAATTTAATTGTCATTTGGTTTAGTATTGATGTCATTTAGGGAACCCGTGGGATATAAAAATACACCCCACCAATCTGTTTAGCACGTCCCATAGACGCCGATCCTCATCACGCAATTCTGCCTTCGCATATCACGTCGCACCACCGGAAACTAATCATATTACTACGCGTGGTGAATGCAAATAGTCCCAGGTTAATCAACCCCTACGTAATTTCAGCGCATATGTGTGATGCAAAGCATTGAACTTTGGGACGTTTAGTTTCCATGTTTACTTTGTTTTTCAATATCACCAACGGAAATTGGGTAAATATTAGCTACCACGATATTTTGTTATAAAGGCGTTTTTGCACGCAAACTCTATCTGCAATTCGCCAGCCTAAACATGTTCATATATCCTTACTACCGCTTGAGGGTGTCGTCCAATTTTCTTTCGAATTAACTCAAACGTTTTTCCAGCTGCGCTAGATATCACGAAATTCTTATCCAATGCGTAGTTTGTTAGGAATTGCATTAATATTGATTGAACTGTAGATAAGCTTTGAATTGACAATATCTTGTAAAAGTGGTGGGCAAATATCGCGCGCACATTGAATGACAAATATTTTTCAAGGAAAGCCTTTGAAAAAAGAAAAATATATACGACCTTTATTTTTCTTAATGACAAACACTTTGAGATATTGAAATTATGGAAAGTAATTAACAACAAAATAAAAATAAAACAATCTAGGCAGTAGATCTATTTGAACAAAAACAATTGTTCCATGTATTACGAAGGATTGAGCTGGGTAACATAGACATGTTTTAGGTGTTGTGTATTGGAAATACTTAAGCCGGTGTTTACACTAAACAAAATAAGTAAATTGAATCACAAACAGAAGTTATTTAACAGCAGGGCAATATGCTGAATGGATTCCGACTGATGCAATATTCAACTATGTAGATTAATATGGGTTTTTGGTTTAAACTTCCAAATCATTGTCCTCTCCAAATGTCATTAATTTTATATCTTCATAACAACATAATATGGATCATCTTAGATTATTTAAAACCCCAGTTTTATTCATTTTTCCTACATTATCTATCTAAAGTATCTGCATTTGAACGTCCACTCGTGTATTGCTGATGATCCGATTTCTGTGGACGAAATTCTACTATCTTGTAGTATAACGCCGAAGCTGCTAATTTTCCATTTTGGCAATTAATAAGGAGCTCCGTGTAAATGGGAGATATTATAATTAATGATGCACGCTATCAATATGTGTTAATTGTCACATCATTCTAATTTAATCCTGAAGCTAGTCGTGCCTGTGTTGGCAATAGCTGCCATATTGATTGGACATCCTGCAGCTCTACATCCGGTCGTGTGTGTGTAGAGGTCTCGCTGTGATTGAAACACAGCATGAGGTAGGTCATTTTTTGAGCTGCTCTATAATGTTTTTACAAACTGTGCATATGAAAATTAACCGCAACTTTTTAGCTTTTTGCCAAGATTGTGTGTCTATGATCGACCTTTTCAGTTATTAAAAAAACAATACATGGCCATAATTCACTGCCGTTTGCAGCCAATGCTTCTATTTTTACTTCGAATATTTGCACACGTGTAAAACACAGCGTGTTGCACCGAGCAATTACGTAAGCTTAGACTTTCCCTTGAAGGCAAAAAAAGCCAGTGGGAGGTAGCAAGATATTTTTGCCAATTGAAAAAGATGATCAATGGCTGTGTTTCCAATTTCCTCTCATCGTTAAACATGTTGTACAAGTTTACTTTAAAAATAGCCCTTTCGTGCAACTCTAATTAAATGAAGCTATCGAGACTACATCTCAAAGACAACTCAACTAATTATTAATTCAAATCTAACGAACATTTACCCGGACTCTATTTGTAAATATTATTACACCATCACGTGATTCGTCGATTACCACAGCGTGTGTGCGCAACACGCAAATTCACCGAAAATGAGTCAGCTTGAAGAGCTCTCGAGATGCGACAACTATTAAACAAATCTGATTCATTTGCTGAAAGGGCAAAGGGGATCGGTAATCTGTAATAGGTCCCACTCTTTGTTTTTAGTTCTGCACCTACGTAACTTACCAATTTGGTTACTTTATGTCAGCTAAACATATCACAACAATATTTTACTCTATATTTGACTCATTTTCAATATGCATAACTCATGATACTGAAATATAATAACGATACACACATGACTTCCTTGTTCGGAGTTTATTTTATTCTACATTTCTCTAATGTCAAATAAAACGTACATTTTACCTAGTAACGAAATTCACTAAACAAATGCAACCATCCCATGTTACAGAACGTTTAGGTCTGTTGTAACTTTTAAAGCCACGCAATCGCTGAACTGTAAGTGAATATGCATACCAGATTGCAATGTTTAGGTCTGTTGTAAGTTTTAAAGCCACGCAATCGCTGAACTGTAAGTGAATATGTATACCAGATTGCAATGTTTAGGTACTAAAGTAGTTTGTATGACACCACTTGTTGTTTTATCTTCGGTAATATTTCCACCACAGCTTTTATCACCCAATTCTGTTCGGGCGGGTTAATTCCAAGTGGGGAACACGGCCGTCTATTTTACCATAATGTTTCGCAGCAGTATCATATCTTATCACAACGGCAATAATAGGGTTTATTCTGAGAAATTAGGATTATGTATATGACGATTTGCCCCATTTCTCGCTGACCCGGTGGCACATGCCGGCAGTAGCAATCACAATTTTGGGATATCTCGACAGAGTTTGGTCCAAACGACAAGGAAATCATTTACATAACCGATAGCAGTACTATCGCTTGGAAACCGATTTTGTCGCTAAGTGTGTGCTAAGTTCAAAAACTTTGCCCCCACTCTGATAGGCTTCGGTAAATTTAGAGTAAAATCAAGATGGCTGCTATTTGTAGTAACGGAAGTGCTCCGTGCTTAGGGCTTTGGTGTTAAGATGGTTCTGATTAGATAAAATCTTTCGAACAATTTTTCTTTCTTGCGAAACCATTATCCGGTCGTAAAAGTGATAATGTGTTTCCTGCTAAGAGACGCTGAACTTCTTTTTACAAATTAGCATTTAATGGTGTGGCTGTTAATGTATATACCTCTTGTTTACACAAAATGTCACAGAAAATCGAATTTATTTTAACTGTTGTAAGAAATTAAAAATATAAATAAATAAGAAAAAAGAGACATAAGAAAAATAGCAGAATAAAACTAGAGTGAATCTCTGAAATGAAGGACTAGCGTTAAACAAGAACGGTTAAAAGCATAATTACCAAAAAGAAACTGATTTAAGTACCGCGAAATCAGATCCTCCCGTCACAATACTGGCGAAAATGGTAGGCGACAAGATATTGCGTGCAGGTCGGTTTCTAGGTTATGATCCTACATTATATTGTCATTCTAGTCCCAGAAACGCACCAGGCTACTTCAGTTGTCTTATTCAATATCGACCGGAGCAGAACATGTAATTATCCTAGAATTCAAGCAAATACAATAGAAGCCTGATAATATGACATGAATATAATGGTATTCTTTGATACATTGTTCTGGGCGACCGGCCTTATGTTCAAATTAATGATGTGCTATTGTTTGATTGTGAAGCATCTATATACTTCACCTCCCATATACAACACCCCCACCCCCCGCCCCCGTTTGCCCTTTCTGTCATCGAACCACACCTACTTTACAGCATGTGCACTGTTCTAGCTCTCATCGCACTCGGAGTGAACTCGGAGTGGGTTCGATTCAACTTGGGGAGCTTATGCATGTACAGACAGATTCTCGATGGTTTCAGTTTTGTTTTACGTGGTTTCCTCCCAGTTTTCCGCTGTACATCGGCAACGCAAAGTCACCCCTCATAGTTAAGCACCAAATTCGAAAGGCTCAAAATTATATGATACACGCATTTATGTAAGAGAGCCTTTGTGGGGTCACTTTTCTGGTCGTGAAATCTATTGGAGCGATTTTCCATCCGAATCAAATGATTTCCCATTTCAATGACCAAGAAACATTTATAAAGGGACGTATTTTTGCAAAACCTTCAAGTTGGCGTTGAGCAGTTTGAGATTGCACAATAACAGTGCCACTAAAGGGCGCCTGTGAACTTTGTCTGTCTGTGAATCGTTTGTGGTCTATGTCCTTGGCCATGCTTGAGACGTCGACTTCATTTTTGATAGACAGTACCGATAACTAAATCGAACAGCTCTGGTAGCGTAACGTAATTTCCTACCGACGGCAATTTGGCAAATTTGATAATGGATGGACTATAGTTTAAAGACAGTCGAGCTGGCTTTGGAAAAATATGCCAGCCTTGATGCCGTCTACACTTAACCAGCATTCGCCAAGCGTTCATTGGTTGTCCGACCCAACATCATCTGGTCGTATGTCCGCCCTCATGTTATTTGAGTTGGCAACACATTAGATTTCCCAACTGGCCCAGTGAAACGGGGCAATTACGCGCTGAGGTGACATTTCTGGCTGGACTTTGGCAAGATTTCCGCGGAAATATCGCGTTCGCGGATATCGGTCGCTAACCTTGACCCAGCTTCAAACATCTGGTGCCGGCACATAATGTAATAATGAACAAAACGCTGCACACTTCAGAATTCCACGTCTCACTCAATAACGTTTAACTGTAATCACTTGTCTGCTTGTAAGGCTGTATATCATACCTTATGAGACAATGTTTATAGCATGTTGTGAAAATAAGGCGAGATGATATAATTATCGTCCATTATTTATATTTGTAAATGAACTTCAGAAAATATGTCTGCTAATTTACGTTATTTGAATACGAATTGTGTTTGAAATTTACTTTAAACCATAAAGCATAGTGAACAAATATTGAGACTTACTCCATGGTCAAATAATTATGGCGATTGTATTAGAATTACATACCTGTCGATAAACCACAACTGAGAACATTTGTCAGGAATATACTCTCAATTTAATAGTAAGCCTTCCAAATTGTTTTCACTCAAATTCGACAAAATCATTTTTGGGCAAAGTAAACTTGTTGTAGACGAGGTTTAAACTTTGGTCCGCTTGTCTGTTCCTGTTTTTGTTTTCATTCATTTAAGCAAAAATGTGCAAACCTAAAAACGACAACGAAATTTGTGACATAAGTCAAACGTAATCAGGAAATAATAACCCGAATTGTCTTGTACCTGGGAGATGTAGGTTTTGGTCTCTCACAAAATCTTAAAAATTAGTTTCGAAATTTGATTTTTGATTTGTGTCTTCTGGGTGTCTTCTTGGTGCATTTTGTTGGCAAGTAGCTAAACCTAACCATGAAGTTTTTATTTTGACATTAGGCTAGCTTTATTTAAGACTTTTCTCGATAGCGTTATTAATGCCTGTGATTTTCCGTTTGAGTTTATGAGTCGAGTACTCGTTGAAGTGAACAAAATCACTAAGCCGAATTAGATGCTTCGATAACTATTGTCTCATCTTTCAAAGACCGTCGATTGTCATCGATATACTTTATCTTATCCGTTTCTGGCAAAAAGAGTTCTTTCGTCAAGCATGACTTGACTTTTGTTGATTTAGAGTTTAGATCTCTCAGGAAATATAGCATCAAGTGCCTCTTTGTGGATAAATCTATGCTCTCGTATATTTCCATTTACTCTGATTGCTGAAGCGTAATTTATTTTCAGATAAAGAAGGCTTCTGTTCGTTCATTTTCCAAGATTTGTTTATGACTTTATGATCTTGAGGAAAAAACATTGGTGTCAGTGGATACTTTTTTGATATCATAACTTGGATTTTATATTATTCGTTTAACTTAATTACATTTGCTTGAACACTTGAACGCGTCAAAATGCTCTTGAAGAAATGTTTGTGCTTGATCGAGTTTCACCTCGATTTTAATTGTGTTTGCTTTCTCTTTATGTTCTTGGTGGTTGAATGAATAATGATTAGATTTACTTGGAGAGTACGTCTTCGGTTGAACCAATATATTTCTAAGCCTATGATTTATATTTATTATTGATGAACTTGAACTGCTGGCTAACTTTGGTTTTAAATGGTTCAGAAAAAACAGTTACTCTGGCAGAACATCCACGCGGCTGATATAGCTTCAAATTGAAATAAATCACCGAGTTCCTATGGTACGTGTAACGTGTCTGGTGCATACGCGTTTTACCATATATGATTGTGTTTTCCATTATGTCTGCTTTTGCTAAAGGTGTGGGATGCAAGATCAACTTGTTCTAAAATAGCTCTTCAATTTCTGTCCTAAACGTGTTTAATTCACTGCCAGGTCATCCAGCCTCACAATGCACCACCATTTGGATCACGGTGTCGCGTTTGTAGAAAGTGAACGTTATGAGTGAACGAAGGGTTTCATCGACTGCTCAACTGCATTAGCGTGGAAACAAGGGAACCGATTCCTTATATAGTTCACAGTTCACCTGTTTTGTTTGATGTTAGACATAATTCCCACCTTTATGTATATTTTTTAAATGTGTTAAACACAGACGTGACGTACTGATAATTAAACGCAGACATGATATACCGTTAGTTGTCAATGACTATGTCATGGTTGGCCTCGCTATTACAGCCCGTGGTTGGCGGGTGCTTCATGTTCACTGGGGCTCTGGGATATGAGGGGCACCAAGAAGCCAATTTGTCTTGTCTTTGTCTCGTGGCGTCATTGTTGGTTTATGATGGTTGTTTTCTTCTCCTGTACCAATTGGTCTGCCACGCCGTCATATGAGTGAAATCACATTAAGCATGGAGAAAAACACCAATCAAAAAAGGCAACACGCTATTATTATATACGACTGTTTTGTATATTTAACTCAGTTATGTTTGTGTGTGTATCACAAGAAATGTTGTTCGTCAAAGCTAGTATATAAATAATTTCAGTATAAACAATTGTTTAAGAGTCGTGTTGACTGTACGCTCATGTTGACCAAAATGCTCCAAATAATTTAAGCGCATGACTTGTTGAAAATATCTTTTTATTGATTGTTTCAATTGATACAATAATGTAACGGTTCGAAACACCAGTCAACATCCTAGGTTTGTTTTCTTGAATTGAAACACAAGTTATCGTTGATAAGCCGTGAATAAAAATCGATATTTTCTGAAATCAAAATAAATAAAATGTGAAAAATATTTATGAGTAGTCAATAAAAGCATCGTCAATATCTTCTTCTCAAAATTATCAAATTCGTTTAATTGTAACACAAACATCCAATACTTTGTCATGCAACAACAAATGGCGCCCTTTCCATGGGGCAATATAATAAGAGCATAGCCAGGCTGTCGTAGCACCGGGTTGTTTTTTATACAGAGCATAAAACCTATCGTTTGTGTAGCTATATTGTTGTTGATATACAACACCGTGAAAATAATCTTAAGCAAAGCTTTCCACATTAATCAATCAATTTTGAATCAATACAGACCTACAGTTAGGCAATAAGTTTGACCGTTCCAACACTTGTGCGGGAACGTTCACGGTTAAATAAAAACGAGTATTCCGAAGCCGAGCAAATACAGGCATGTTGGTTCGTTTAAGGGTAAATAAATCGGGTTAACGGCAATCCCTTCCTCCTGAATGAGTAGGGATTTCACACATCTTCGTTTGGCAGTAAATAGGAATCCGGAGCTAAGTTTTTGATCAGTAAATAACAATATCTCACAATTTCATTTAGCTCTAAATAAAGATCCCGCGGAAATTTATTGACCAGTATAAACAACCTTATCACATTCACCTCCATGCAATAACAAAGCTTTTGGTTTAAATTGATGAAAATTACGCGATTTCGCTGGTCGCGTTTCATGAATATCCGCGGTGCAGTCACGCTGACCGCGGTTTGACCACGCACCTAAACAAATTCCCGCGCTATTGTCAGCTAGTACTCTTTGTCAGTCCTTTTCACTGGAATTCAACATGGTCGAGGAATAAACTAATTATGTAAATTGTACGATCGGATTACCTTCATTGAATCTCCATGAAGTGTTATCGTATTAAGTGTGTTTATCCCAATCCGCAAATGAAGCCGTCCTACGATCTAACTCTGCGGGCGATTTTTCTGAGTACGTGGTGGCTAAACATGTAATGGGATGACAGGAATTGTTCTTGGGCCGGTCAAGTTTCTTCTTTGTGTCGCCTAAATCGGTATAGTAAAGAGTGAACTTAAGTGATTTGACGTTCTTAATCTTGTTCTATATTTGATTTGGTTTGGTTAAAAGTAAACTTTCCAATTTCTCTCAAGGTGCCGAATAAGGTAAAGATTGTGCCATATTTGAATTTCTGCTCGTTCCTGTAGGATATTTTTAGGAATGGACCATTGGGTGGCGGAGCCTTTGTAATTATCAGAACAACAAAACTAAGGATCTTTAGAGATTTAACGGGCAATTTTTTGTTTTAAAAAAAAAGCTTGTGTTGGGTATCGGTCAAAGTTGCTATGCATTCTGTAGCTATTGTTGATTGATAATGTCGGCGAATGATCAAATTTGGATTTGAATTGAGGCAACTGTTGACCGTAGCCGTTTTTGACGCATCAACCTTAAGCTAATGGATTTAAATTTGATTTACTTTTTTGGGAAACTATCTTGAATTTACTTCATATTAGCGCATATTCCCTGACTTAAATACTATCGTACACACTTAATACCAATATAAATGCATTTGCATCAATCATATTGAGCTGCAACATGATTAGAGGCATAAACTATAATACTATGATGAACTATACAACCGCCTGCAGTGGCATAATGAATTTCAGTATATCGAATCTTTGTTTACTCGTAAAGTGGCTTGGGGTGAGCCTAAGTTAAATTGTCCGTGAGAATTGCTCGTTTGGGAGAATGATGATACCAAAACGGCCAGCAGGTCTTGGGTTAATCCAAATGGTGATTAAACATTAAAAGCAGTAATCAGTAGTTGTGTTGGCCAGAGAGGAATTTACCTCCCAATTCTTCTTCAAGATGTTGGTTGAGAATACTACGACTTGATGTACTGTTGTCAAGCTTGGCATGGGCATCTGCCATTCGAATTAACCACTGAGCAGCAATTCGGAGGCCATTCACCCACGCCATCTTAAGAACCCCTTGACATAAGGAAGAATTTACTCTAAATTGTACGATGAAAGCCAAAGTCCCTTCCACTTATGCATGATTTAATTTGCTTGCCTGATTGATCTAATATTCGATCCATGTTCGGCAGCTGAACTGCACGAGATATAGAGGGTAAAGGTGACTATCGACCAATCAGGGGCATTTCCTAGTAGCACGCGCTGCTGTAGACATGGTACAAGTTATCGACTGATTTTCGCTACCCTCCATGGACTTCACTGTGCTATTCCCAAGTGATATCTAACTGACTGCTGAAGGGGGCAAAATGGAAGCATTTCACTGTGGTTTGACATGACCTATGGCAGAATGAGGTAAGATACAACTGTTGAGAGTTTTTTCTTGAAATGGATAAACTTTGGTCGCCCACCTCAGTTATATTTGTTGCTGGTAGTAAATCTCAAACGGTTGTACTTGAGTAGACTGCTCGCGCCATTTATTTCCTATCTGAAGCATGTTCTAGTCGGCTGCGTGGCGACTAGCAGATATCGATTAGAAGTCTCCACCATGATCTGACAGCATTAGTTCCGATTCAGGCTGTGTTGTATGCCATGTTTTATTGTGTTTCCCTATGTTTGTGGAAGCAGACGTAACCAAGGCATGCCCGAACTTGGCGGGAGATGCTTTCAAAGTCTGTATGCTGTATTCAGTGAATAATTTGTATAATGTTAGAAATCGTCCTGGACAACTTTCATTGGTAATTTTTCTTGATGCATTATTGCAACTTCAGTTTAACTGGAGCCAACCTGGAAGCATTTATTCACGAGACTATGATAGAGTTTTATTAAATATGTAAAAGAAAAGATATTGTAATATTTCTACATAAATCGGTCATATACACGTACGTTAATGTATCTATACTCTATATGGTTCAAATCCCGGTGGAGGCATGGAAAATCATTTCTGTACATTTATCAAAAATATAAAGCTATCTGTAGCACTTCAACTACTTGTACTTAAATTTAACTTTCACCAGATTTATTATCAATACTATTTAACCAATCTGAGAAGAGCCCATGAAAATATACTATTAATAAGCGACTCCAGCGTACCACATACAGCTGTCACTGTATATATTATGTACAGTTTGAAGGCTATATTAAATACGAAACTATCTTTAATAGCCTAAAATGTTCAATTAACCAACTTAATGGAAATATATATTACCCTAAAATTTGGCACCTTGACGTGTTTTTTTTTTCCACACCAAACAGAAGCATAAAATGTCCATTATGGTCAGGACAGTGTCAAGCTGTTAATATAACTTAACATGTTATAACTTTCTCATGTGTTCTTAACTATATTTTATTATACATTTACCTTAAACCACTTTAACTCTAACATGAGTCAACGTTAGAAAAATGAATATGCTGCGGCGGAATATGCTCACAAGGTACTTTATATCAACGTGTGGCTTTCATTAATTTGTGTTTATATGCGTAGAAAATTTCATCCAATATTCTGATGAACCAAGTTGCATTTAAAGCGAACCAATATTAGTGTAATTATGTATCAGATAATTTTCATTGAACCAACTACAAGATAGTGCTTATTTTTAGGACTCATCTTTATGTTTGCCCATGCATTCAATTTAGCTTTTGGCGTTGAACAGATTTTGTTCCAATATTCCTCTCAACCGACTTGCATTCTACACGAATTAACTTTAGAGTAATTATTTATAAGATTATGATTAGTGCTTATGGAATGCAATCATTGGGTTAACATATGAACATTTAACTCCAATCGTCATAAATTAGTAATAACTCACTCTAAGTGTTCCTCGATGGTTGTTAAGGCTTGATTTGCATTCACTCAGACACAGCGCTGGTCGAATGTCAATAATGTTACGCAAATGGAAGGAGCAGGTGTGTCAATACGAGGTGCCCGGATGTCAATGGCGACTAAGGAATGTCAATATCGCCTCGCGGAGTATTTGTACAGCATTTTCCAATCCCCATTCGCTGGTTTTCAAGGGTTTCCTCCGATATATCACACCGAGTCTGCGACCCTTGACGCAAGGCATACCCTTCATTAAGCGAATTACGGCGTCGTCGATAACGGTTTGTGGAAATGTTTTAAATAAATTTTGAAAACAACTGTTTAGGATTGGCTCTGCGGCATCAGTTCACAGACTGATATCAATATGAATAAAAACTGTTTCTACCATATTTTGAAGGCGGGTTTTTCTTTATTTAATTCATTTTCTATATTTTGTTCCCTAGAAGGAGGATTTTCAGAAATGACTTTATTTGGCACGATTAAGATTTTTCAATTAAAATAATTGTTTTAAAATACCTACACTGTTTAGCTCCCGTAAATTGTTGAAAAGCAATAACAATGGAAATATGTGATTAAAAAATTGCATTATAATTTATGTTTTCTCCGTGCATTTCATAACTTATATCGATAAGATTTGAGAAGTTTTTACATCAAAGTTTCCGCATTTAAATCCGAATCATATATCTTCACACGAAGTGATAGTTCAAATACGCCGAGCCCCTTTTTCTCTTATCTTGTCCATTATTGGACAAGTGACGCAACTGTCTTGAAAACCTGTGATTAAAGAGAAATTATATTGCAATAAATACCAAGGCCCTGAAATTCTAATTTCCACATATATACTCTGGGCACAAAAAGGATAGCTCTATTTCGTATCAATGTTTCTTTTGTTGCGTCTTAAGTAGGAGAAATCCTTCAATTGAAACAACTTTGCATTTGATGTAGTGGTAAAACCCAGCACTATAAATTCCATTGCCCAATCGCTCAATCAGCCAGTCAATGAAGTAACAGAATGTGTTACAGGAAGTAGTTCAAGTTTCATATTGACAATTGGAAATGTTTTTTGACGAAATATGAAAGACTATGTACATTGGATAGATGCCTTTTTGATAAGCAGTGTATACGTTCATGGACTCATACTGAGGACCTCGTCACATACTGAGGACCTCGTGACGTTTATTATATGTCTTGTATCAGCTTATATTTATTTGGCAGACACATGCTAATTCAGCACTTTTATGTTAGTCCCCTCCAATCTGAGGTGACAAGTTATGTAGATTTATACTGTGTTTAATATTCATGAAGAAGCAGATAAGAAGTCGTGCCGCGGCTAGGTGACTAGTCTTTCCCTGCTGACTCGACCCCACCCCATCCCTTCGGTTGTACCGCCAAACAGCTTAGTTCTGGGTTGTTTGTGAAGTTATCAATAAATCCAAGTTTTATTAAAGAATTTCGACCAAAACTCGACTGAAACGAATTAAACCGGGTTTTTCTATATTTTTATAGTACGGCCCAAAGTATAAGCTTTCAGAAATATCAAACTCTAGAATGTGCGATATATCCTATTAAAGTAATAAAAAAGGCTGTAGATTTTACAAACTTTATTATTATTTTAATACGGTGTATCGCACATTCTCGAGGTTGATAAGAGCCTTTTTAATTACTTTAATAGGGTATATCGCACATTCTCGAGGTTGATATTTCTGAAAGCTTATACTTTGGGGCATACTATAAAAATATAGAAAACCCGGTTTAATTCGTTTCAGTCGATTTTTGGCCGAAATTCTGCGATATAGTACCTTTAAAGTACATCGGTTTCGTGCAGTGCAGATCATCTGATATACCAGACTGTACAGACTAAGACTTTATTTAGATTTGGTTTGTTAACAGTATTCTTCAATAGGGTAGTTTGGTCTTAAATATGCATACAAGCTAATCTGTTGCCCGGTACTCACAGCTTATTTAGTTTTGTCTTATGAACACTTTAGTAGAGTATAGTGACAACTCCAAAGAATGGTGAACAATTCATTATGACTGTATATTTTGGTTAATTTAACCATTTTCAGCAGTGACAACTCCAAAGAGTGATGAACAATTCATTATGACTGTATTTTTCGGTTAATTTAAATCATGCAGTGAAGATGGTTAAAATTAACCGAAATATACAGTCATAATGAATTGTTCATCACTCTTTCGAGTTGTAACAATACTCTATTATGCTAAACTAATCGGTGGTAATTCCAATAGAACACTATAGTATTGTGAACATATTGTATTAGACGGGTTAATTTAGAAGTGGATTCAGATCGACTTGAATTTTAGGTTGTTTGTTTAGTCCGTTTTATCCTTCACATGTTGGCTTGACAGTCTTAGTGGTAAATGGAAGAGGTTTTTGTTGGGTTGCTCAGATCCAAGTTTCTTCCCCGGTCGTCGTATGTCTAGACCATATATTTCATGTTGATTGTTTGTCTCTGCCAAGGAGTACCCGGCTCATTGACAAGACCTTGGCTCATAAAGAAGCCTCTATAGATCAAGGAAATAAATTGCTACTATAGTTTACTAGCAGTCACCAAAGAGGCAATCGTGTATTGGGCCACGTTATTGCATCTGACCAGAAATGGAATTCATAATATGTCAGGCTTTACTGTTGAACCTTATTAATACAAAGCCTCCGGAGTTTGATGATCAAAGATGAAGTTCGGTATAGTGCCATTTGGAATTGGACGCGTCCTCTTTCAAAACGAGTTATTTCATCTTGTTAGTAATTATTGACTGACATTTATTGAAGTCTGTCTAGCCTTCTCTATATTTATTTGGCTGTCTCTTCGCGGCGTAGAGTATTTGACTAATGAATAAGGTGCCTAGTTAAAATATACACCAGAAATAACTGTAACCGAATAGATCCATTATTTTGTATCAGACTGTTTAATTGTGACTTTTGGTTGAATGGGGTTTTAAGCCGTGACAGCGCCCCCAGAAACCACCGTGAACGATATCAGTAACGCAGAAGACACCACAGTTCTTTTGCAGGACGAAAGCCGGACACCACAACAAATCGTCCTCTTGATAAGCCTTTTGCGTCAGACAGTTCGTGTTCAATGTCAAAAATTAAAAGTATTTTAATGTTTGCATTTAAATAATGCCACACAAAAATGGAAAGTTAAGCTTAACATCCTGTGCTTCGAGGGAATCGGGTAATTTAAGGATGACTTAAATCGACTATAATTAAAAAAAACAACCAGCTGTTTATCACCTGTTTTCGCTTGTGCGATATAAAGAACAGCGATGAAACCTAATGATAACAATAAACACTCACGAAAGGATATGTGACGCCTTTCTGTAACGTATCGATGAATCGAAATCATTAATATCTATCTTCTAACATGTGGGGACTATGTAGCAAGGCTGTCAAATGCTCCCTGTTAATCTGTACAATCTATCTCGATACTGTCCATTTCTGACATGGCTTACGTCTCCACATCAAAGACCCCACGAAACTAATGCACGTGTTCATGATTGGTATAATTGTTATTACTTATGGTATATGATAGCCCTGTGTGGAAGGCCAGGCAGACATTTGATACTCTATTTTGCCCTCTCCTGTAAGTTTCAGCCTTGTACAACATTAACAGTGTTCAATACTATATCTTAAGCTTTTCATAGAGCCTTTTTTGTGGATATCGTGCTGTCTTCCCCGTGATTTTTTTAAGAATGTCCAATACTATACAACGATTTGAAACTTTTATATATTTTTTCTTCTGTTACTTTCCCAAAAATAATGTTAATTTCTTTTCATTGACATATTAATAACATTCACGTGATGTGTATCTTTTTTCTGTGTTCATTATTTGTGGATTTGACGTTATAGTACTTTTCGACCTTGCTGTCGATGTTAACTAAGTCTTCTTATGATACAGCTGGTACCGCTTGAAAAGCAGGTCCCTGGGTATTGTTGTCTACAAAATTATACATATAAAAGTATGGTGTTGATTTCTTATATTTTGCAAGACATGTAAGCTTTCTCTTCTTCGCAAGGAAATCCAAGAAGCCCACTAATGGGACCCCCTGCGGATCAGTAGAGTGAATGCTGCTTCCTTGCAGGCCAACTGACCCGGATCTGAATACCATTTATTTTCTTCTTTCTTTTTTTCTTCTTTTTTATAAATTTTATGTATAATGTTTGTATACTTTTTGACGAGAATACCATAACAAGGATCACTATATCGACGTACGCTGTATCTCGTTTGATAAATAATCAAACATCATTCAAGTAATAACCCTGCTGCCCATACAATATCTGAATGCCTCTTTAGTCATTCTAGAATCATGGTAGCAATTTATCACCAATATCTATTGGAGCTTCCTTCATTTGCCATGGTATTGTCAATGGGCCCTCTACACAATGGCGTAGACAGTCAATCAACATGAAAGATATGGTCTAGACAAAGTAAGCCAGGAAAGAAAGTTACCATCGAGAACCTGTACCGTTAACCACTAGGACTGCCGAGACAAAATGGGAAGGGTAGTAGGAACAACAGACAAAACAAACAACCTCAAGCCAGAGCCCATTTGAACACAGTTCTGAATTAACCCGTTCAATCAATCAACAATTTTTTATCCAGACTTGAAAGTACCAGACGTACGTTCTTTGTCCATGGATATTGAAACCAAGACAAGTCTCCATACGCCTCTAATCTGCATAACTTTGACTGGCGTGTTAGAAGACATGCGCACATAGCACTCACATATCAAAGACTAATGAAGATTCAAACGTCCTTCCAGTCTGGTTACGTTGGGAAAACCCCCAGACAGACTGAATTTGCATAATTTGACCCATCGAATAGTTTAAGATGACTAAGACAGAATTAAGCCGTCCCCCTGTCGGTAAACATTGACTTAAATCTCTCTTCACGCTTCTCGAAATCTACCGACTGGACTGTTGCTAATATCAAATCACAAGACTTTTTTTACTTTTGATAGCCATTTAATATTGAACGCACAATCAATATGAAAAGACACCATAGATTACTGTACTCTGGTCTCATTTTTAGAAGACATTCGTACAAATATTCATGTTCACGCCTAAAAATCGGCTGAAACTTCTTACATCTCTTCTCTTATATAACCTCATCAATCGTTTTTACTTTTATAATCCGTTAATATACATTAAATATCTAAACCCCTGTCCAATCTGCACAGACTGGAGCTTCTGTGAGACAATGTCTCCTGAGACGCTTCTTCTGTAATAGTTCACACTTGACCTATATGAAAACGTCTGTCCAATCTACATAGATTAATATATCTGTCAAACTACCATGTACTGACACAGACGCACAAACCAATGAATATAAAAGACGGCATAATTTTGAAACTGTACATATCCTGGTAGATTTGCTTTCTGCTACAAATATCCTGTCAAAAAAATGTGGAAGAAATATATACATGTTCACGTAAATGCCTTTTTGTGAACACCTTCTGGCTCGTTATAAGTTTGTGGTTTGTGGTTTAGATTTGTTTGTCAACAGCAATAAAACTGGTACTGAGATATCGACTAATTTAAAACCGGTATATCATTTTCTAGATAAATTCTCAACTTTATATATTTTTGTATAAATGTAGAGAAAGAAAATTGTGCTTGCCTCCACCGGGATTCAAACTCGGGCCTCTGGCTAGCAGGACCAGCGCTCTAACCGACTGAGCTACAGTGGTTCGAATTTTTATCTTTATATATGTATTGACATATTATTCTGAGTACTTACCGTAGAGTAAGTTTCCCAGCCTTTACCTGAATGAATATTTGCAGACGCTTTACCATGAGCTCAGTTGGCTAGAGCCCTTCAGGGCCTTGTGTTCGAATCCCGGTAGGGCAGGCACCATTTTCTTTATCTACATTGATAAAAAAAAAAATAAGCATTATTATTGACGTGTGTTGCATTTTGACCTCATTTCTTTAATTAAATCTCTTGTTCTATGTACTGTGTATTAAAAAAAAAAAAATATAAGCAAGCCTTGAAGAAAATGTTCATGCCTTTTTTGCAATACAGCCATACAGGTCATCGGTCTTTTGGGTTAATGAAAAGAACTGTTTAAATTTAAGCGTGGAATTTATCAGGTTGTGTGTTAGTCTTCGATGTTTGTCTTATACAAAGTAATCGAGAATCAGTCCCAATGTTTACCATCTAATCGAAGTACATAGGAAAAGCAATTTCGTTGATAAGTTTACTCTGCGATATCTGGTAGACTTTACGTGCTCCTGGTTTCTCCATATACTCTCCAAGCCCACGGACTTTTCAGTATAACGGCCCTGTTAAGGGTTAATGTATGCATTGAACGTGTTCGGAGAGTCTTACTATACTCCGAAAGTCCAAAACCATATCCACCGTCTGGGTCGTGTTTGGGTTTAATATATTCGCCTAAACGCATGTCGAGGGAATTTCTTCTCATACGCTTGCACGTGATAATCCACTATTCAATTTCCCAACCAATCACAATGTTACAACTTATCTGAGTTTGCGTGTTAGAATTGTAATTATAACTTCCCCTTAACTGAACTCAGGGAAATTTGGTCAATTTGATGAAATCTTTACGCATAGTTAACATTTTGAATATTGATCATGCGTGGTGGAGCTTTGACTGAGAGCGTGTGATTATTTTGGACGTAAGCCTCCTACAGTCCACCATTATTTGACTTCAACCGTATTCCAAATTAAATATAAAAACACATATTATTTAATGGATAACATATTGAATTGTGTAAAGGAATCATGGATATTTTGAGAATCATCGTTTTCTGGGTCACTGTATTTGTATTTTACCAGGCGAGATGAGTGATAAGAAGACCTCAGTGTTATGTAATGTTACTCTAACCGTCAAGTGCCCAAAATGTCGATTTTTTATTATTATTGCTACTTCACAAAGTTGAGATAGCAATCTTTATCGTGTCAAAATATAAACATTCATGAAAACAGCACAATTTTTGGTGTGTTCAGACCCTTACCGAAACAAATAATTAACATATCATTGTTCTGCATTACCTACGACTCGGAATATATATATATATATATATATGCGTTGGCCCTGCTAGCCAGAGACCCGAGTTCGAATCCCGGCGGAGGCAAGCAAAATTTTCTTTTTCTACATTTATACAAAAATATTATCAAGCGGAATATATATGAGCTACGCGTACATGTTTAAAAAATGAACAGTAGTATAAAACAGCGAAAAGTACAATAAATCTGTTGACGGTTAGATTAATCTTAAGAACGTACGTATCCATACATAAACAGGCTGTATCAGTTATATATGTTAAATTAAATAAACAAATACGAACTTCAGCGCATCTCATCGTAAAACACGTTTACGAGCAAGCTTAATTGGTTGGAAGTTCGTAACAATAAACGTATTTTTTTACGGGGAGAAGCTCGGAAGATCATGCTTATTTATTAAAGGCTGTATGAGTCGACCCAAAAGTTATGGGACATACTTTACAAAACAGACTTACACCAAACTTAAAAGGTAGAAATAATTACATGTATAGCAACAATCAAGATGTTCGATGTTGTTGTGCAGTTGTAAAGAATGTATGTAAATCATTGTCCTAATAGTAAGCAGTCGTGGTTGTCAAACGGTTCCAAACCAATTGGCGATGTTTGGTCTAGAAGCAAAGTACTCAATTTAAAGCCAGACTAGGCAGTTCTAGCTGATTGTTGTTCAGAGTTCTATTTGACATTATCTCAAAAACTTACAAACGAACCGAGACGCAATGCAGTAAATATTGCTTAGCTCTAAATCCAAATTGATGACATTGAAGACTGTGGATCAAGGCTATTTATCGACTTTCAGCTTATAGTAAAGTCTTATGGTTCTGACCCCGATATTAAAAAAAACTAAAACAACAAGTGCTGACCGATAAAGCGCTCGCACTTGCATAGCAACACTATAACAAGTGTAAACAAATGGCAGCTCACGTGACAGCGTTCTATTGTACTCCGTTGTGCAGCCCATCCTGTGGGGTTTCTACTGCAATGTGGGGAGAATCCGAATCAGTAATATAACCGAGCTTGTTTAGTCCTGATTGAATTGTGTTTGGAAACGTCGAAGCAGTGTAAAATCAGACCTAGGTGCATTGTTTGCACATCTCTCTCCAGTACACGTATAATTCAGCGTGACATTCGATGCACCGTGTTTCTAATATATAACAAACCTTGAAAAAACATGATACGACTTTGATGAAATAGATAAATGAGTTAATCTTCAAACTATATATTTACTTTATCATATAGAAATTATTTACACACTTGTCAAATAATGGTTGTGTAAGTTTCCATATTTGCCGTGTAATCGTAAAGTCGTTTTTATGCAGATTTGGCCGGGATATCCCTGAATAGTTTGCATATTTGCACTTATTCATTGTTTTATGAGAGCTTGAATTTGTCTGCTATGACAACAAATGATTGTTTACTGAAAAACGTAAATACATAAAGGGCATGGTTAAATTAAGGCGGATGAATGGGGAAGGCCCTCACAAAATCTATGATGAAAGGCTTTAACTATAATTCTTTTTTTATGATTTACAAAATTCGAAGTCAATGAGTTTTGCCCTTACAGGTAGGGAATATACATTTAATGTTTTAGCGGGCTTATGTGGAATCTAGGTTATAATTCAATAGAATTAATTATTGTTACATTTATTTTGTATTATAAAAATGTAATGGAATGGAATCTCCCTCTAAATTTCGAATGACCCCCCCTCCCCCGGCAAATAAAAACACATTATGAAGAACCTATATTCAAAACACCCCCACAGAATTTCAAGTCAAGTAGAATTGAACGAGATTTAAATATGCTATATCCACCCCCTAAATATACCATTTCGTTCGCACGTTAAAGTAATGCTAAATTCTGCAAAAATAAAACTGTTTTAAAATTGTTTTTCGAAAATCGAAAAAACTTTTCCTTATCATTTTGATTCTCATCTGTCTCTCATTCTGGTATCCTACGATCAATTAGCCTTTTATAGCAATGACAAGTTCCAGCTTTAACTTCGCTTCCTCGCTGAACTGAAGCAAGCACCTTGACACATAGGCGTATTTCTTAAAACGGGTAGAGGCGCGTCAATCTTCATCCATGCCAGTTTAACTAAGTGCTTAAAGATGTTTTAAACCCGAGGAAAATATCCCTAAATTGGGGCGTTATGTCAGTGCCCCGCGTTTTAAATTGCCGCTGCTCAGCCAATCAGAATAATGATGACATGAATGACTACTAGGGAGTTACAATTTATGGCATTCCAGTGTCGTAAAATATGGTGTCCTATCGGACTCTTTGGTTTTAATCTTTTCAATTCCTTGCCAGTGTTTTTGTCTTAGATCATGAATTATATATCAATAAACAAGTTAAGAAGTTCGACACTTAAAGTGAGCCATCTGAGCCGTTAAATCATTTTTACAAGAGAATCTATTTAGAGAAATTTCATGTTCACAGGTTAAAACACTCCTTACCGATAAAATGAAGACAACTCACTGTGCGTGTACAGATGAAAAACATATATACATTTCACTTAAGAGACCAGAAATTTTAATGTTAATATTATTACACTTGTTGTAAATAAAACAATAGAATAAAAATGTGTTTTTAGCATTAGCTGACTCTTAGATGACTAGAGAAAAATATCGTGTACGTTTTAGTTGAAAACAGCTGTGACAATTATGATGAGAACGAGACGTTATAACTCTTTACTTTACCCGTAAAGTGTAATTTACTATTTTTCGAAAGGCTGTTCTTTTACAAGTTAAAGTAAAGAAAATAATTCTTAGCGGGACTGTGAACTTTTCCTCTAGCTGCACTCCTTTTAGCTTGGGGGTAATAATGACGATAGCTGATCAAGTGTCCCTACATCTGTACAGGTTTTGTAAATCTTTCTGTGCTCTGTTATGCTTTATAAGGGTGGCTTTTTATTAAAATCACAGACAGTAAAACCGCCTTCACGGTAATCAACGACGGTTCAAATAAAGGTCGATATCCCTAGGACTTCCGGTTTACGACTTTGGAATGCCGTAAATTGGATTGATCACGTAAACTTGTCAGCATTACTCTAATTGACTGAGCTGGAAATATTTGAATAGCGGAATGTTATATCACGCGGAATCTGCGGGGTTACGATTGGCTCGAGTTCCAATGCCCTCTTCTCCCTGCGTCGAGAAGTCGGTTTGACTGGCAGCTCCGAACGTTGACGAATCGCCTGTCTGAATTCATGAAGACGCTTTTGTGTAACTGTCATTACAGTGAGTGTAATTTAGAGTCATTGTGATAGGGGTCGGGGAAGAGTAAAGAACGGTTACGACTTCAGTCTTTTTGGTCCAGTGCCCAAATTCAGTGCCAATAGAAGGCAATTGGTCTCCATCATCAACTCACTGCAGGACCGACCGGCACAACCCTCGTAAATACACTATAAGAACCATTTGTAAACGAGGGTATTGTATTCTGGAAGTTTATTTACTCAATGTGTCCTCGTAGATATGGTCCATAAAGCCCACCCTTTCAACAACTTAACGTCCATGGTACAGATATCTTTTGACGTAATAAGCCATGATACTTATAGCATAATACCTTATGTTCAACTGGATAACTGTTAAGTATACGAGGCCTATGTTTTGATAAAAATCGCAGCAGTTATACCGATTTAATGTGGCGTTGTTTTTTTTTTGACAATTTACAAACCTTAGTTAATAGTATTGTTCCAACACAAATTAAGCCTTTTGGAAACACATCTTTCAAATTTGATATAAATGAAACGTTTGTTGAAAGACAGTAAATAAAACACTTTTTTATGAATCGAGGTAAATTTTCCCACAATGTGTAAGCAACTTCTTTCCACGGCTAATTTGTTATTTTTAACCCTGGTGATACTTGAAAAGAAATGCCAACGCTATACGACATGTTCACACTATTGAAGCTTGATATTTGTATTCCATTTAACTTATTCGTTATAACAATTTAACTCTTCCATTTTATTTGACGTTTTGTGTTTGTTTAAATGATTATTACTAGCTAGATCTTGTTATTGTTCAAATATGAAACACATTTGATCGAAAAGGAAATTAATTTTAACAACAGAGTGTACAAATATGCACCTGGAGATTTTACAGTAAGCTCTGCTATTCGTCTCACCAATCTTTTTGTCTTCAAACCACACGAGATTCCGCCAGATGATTGCAAAACGCTGTTCTCAAAAAACGCGACCTTGAAGCCTTAATTGTGCAATCTAAGCCGCGGCATGTGGTATTGGCCACAGTTTCGTATTTCTTCACAAACAGTGTATAGCCTTCCTTCGATTTTATAACCACCTTTCTAGCTCTTTAAGTACGTCTGATTCTTTGGAAGATTAAATAACATGGCTAAATCGAGGTTTTGCTTCGTTTCCCGCCAATCAATCCTGTCAGCCGCTCGGAATGAAAGCTTAATAGTTGCGGCTAGGGTCTCATTTCCGTGTGCCCCTTAGCATGTTTGGCAACTATTATTCTATTATTATACTATGTGTGTAAACCCGATGACATCATTTAAGGCGTCCAGACGAACACATCTATTTATATGGGAATGTGTCGATAAAAAATTTTTTTTACAGATTACGGGACTTTTTATAGGTACATCAGAACTACCATAGGTCGTTTGTTCTCTTCTATTTCAGGTTACCTTATTGTGGTTGTTCAGGGCAAAATTGAATTACACCCTGCATTAGCTGGATTACGTGGTGTAGCAGAATGTTCACTTATTCTGAGTTTACGGATTTAATATTTGAAAATAAAATCCTTGTTTGAACCTGCCAACCCGCAGCACTATAGACGAATAGATGGCACGCCATGTAGTGGGTCTATTTCTAAAATCCAGAAAAAAAAATTTCATTGCAAAACTAGCCAATTTGGATTAAAGCGATAAAGACAAATTTAGATTACTGCATGATTTTTGCAATTTGATCGTTTGTTTTTCTTTAATTTAATATTTATTTCAACTCAAAATATAAGTAAAACCGTTGAGTGCTACTGCCATAAACCAGTAACACGTTGCCGTGGAAATTATTTCCACACGCTCTCGTCCAAGGGTTGAATTAAACAGACATTCTGTCCTTTGAAATGACTGGACTTTGCCACACCGTAATATACAATCGCAGTATTAATTCTGACGTCATCAAAGTCTGCGTTCTTTTGGTGTGGAAATTCGACCAATCTTTGATCTTCGTCGGATAGATTGTACTTATTTAATGCCTGAGAAACATCTAACAAAAAAACTAGCTTAGTTTAGAAACGGAAGGCTATGCAATCTTTGATCCGTAAGCCGCCTTTCACTGATGACAATAATTTATAATCTCCGAGGGAAGCAACTGAATGGCGTCTCTCTGTGGTCGCGTAGATTAATCATTTCAAATTCAACTTGATTTCTAGCCGTATTTGTGTTCGGATTTTTTCACAGGCACCAGTTTCCTTCGGTAAGGATTTGATTTAATTAGAGGTCCTTTGGAATCTAGACGTATCAAAAGGATCGTAATCAAAAAGAGAACACTGGTTATTCGCTGAAACGCCATTCCTATGCCAACAACTGCTCTTCCTTTCTTCTGGAAAACGAGAATACTATTAAAGAGTATATGACAAGGCTTCAAGGGATACGGCAATACAGACTGGTCTAAAACAGAACTTGGTGTGAAAGGACTGTGGCCGAAGCTCAATCTAAAAAGTTTGCCTTCCTGTTTACTCCAAGTCTTGACATTCTTATATCAGCAATGGTCTTTAACGAATTGAAATAATCACAAAAGTCCCGTAACACCTTGTTAAATATGTGAATTCTGAAGGAAATGACCTCAACTACAGGAGCGAGCTAATGGAAAACCACCTCACTCCCAACGGACATTTATTATAGTAAAGCCACGATTGTTACCATAGAAACAAGACAACACAATACGTCATATTTCTCTGGATTACTTAATTTAATCCAAAAAACTGTCTTATGGCTGAATATTAAATTAATCTCAATATTACTCTTAAATTATGATCAATCCCAGCTAATAAACCCGACCTAGTTTTACTTAAATGTCCTTCACCTAAATACACCCGAGGGATGGGACATTATAACAAGTAAAGAAAACGACACAATTATTTTTAAAGGAATGGTCCACTTTCATTATTACGAACATGAGACACAAATGTTAACAGACATTCTGGACCACAATAAGTCAGGTTTCGTTTTATTAATCATTAGAAAATTAATCTGAAATAGAAAAAGAATTGAAAACATAAGTTCGAGAAAAGACCGATGAAGATTCAGACACCATCTCAGTATATAAAAACCAATTGGAAAATGACAACATTTACAAATTCCATCTTACAAATCGTAAAGCTTTGAAAGCCATAAAGTCTGGGTTTTTTGTATTACCTTTTTAGTTTATAATGCGGATATAAAAATCAGATACGATCTCAGTATTGCAAAATAAAAAGGTCATGTAATACGTTTTGTACTGTTATGTAAAAGTATCAATTTCTGAATGGTTTAAGTTCAAAAACAGCTGATTTGCAAGACAATAAAAATAACGTCACCAATAAACAGACGAGAATTTTTATATCTACTTTACTTTATATTACTGGCCATTATATTTATAAACAAACGAATACAATTCCAGTCTAATAGACTACCATCCTCGGATCGATAAATAATCATCATTTGAAAATAGCTGATTTAGTCTTTTGGTCGCTGTGCTGTCTGTGAAGTACATTTTTATGTCCCGCTAGAAGAGATTTCTACACAAGGGAGATAATTTGATTAAACTTCTCCTCCGTGAAGCTCGCTTTACTCCATACTTGGAGCACTTAGCGGGATTAAACAATGTTGACCCACAACCCAGGGACATTCGAGACCTAATTGCGCTCAGGTGCTTTTCTGCAAAATTACGCAACTATTCCAATCAATCTCCTCCTATGTTTTTATTGGTTTACAATTTATTTTACTATTTATTTATTTAAGTTTCCGACTATAAATGAGTTTTATCCTTTTGGGACATAACTTTTTTCTGACGTGAAACATATACTTATTCAGAAAGTTTAACGAATACTATATAGTCGGGAAAATTTTGCCAACAATGATCAATGCTGGAATAGGACCCAGGCACCAGCCAGCAGTAAGTACCGAGCTCCAGACCAGCCAGCCAGCCTTTCATTCTAGTTCAATGAAGTTTTCTGACAAAGACCTATGCGACAATCGAAATAAGGACTGTATGAATGCCGGCCATTAGAACAGCTTAGCCAACCACCCTTCTCGTATAAATTATTTATTGTTCAGCCATGAATGTATAAATGACTCATGCCTTTTATTAAACAGCATGGTCTACATAAACATGATCTTATTTGGCCTTATGGTCCATACCTTGTTAATATAATGACCAGGGTTGAACAAATAAGCGTTTTATTCGTCAAACTTTTGTATACAAGTTTATTTTTATATAAACTGCATACCGAACTGTTTCCTTAGGGAAGACGGCCCATTTCCTTCCGCGTAAAACACAATCTCAAAGCCTGGAAAGAAGGATTTTTCTTTTCTAGATGTGTCTTTCTGATTTATATACACAAACTTAGGTGTATAATGCAAGTGCCTAGTGGATCAGGAGGTCGACGGATGCTTTAAGCGGTTTCTACCTGGTTTTCAGGCTCAGCGGTAATGCAATTAAACATCTACCAAACAAACAAATAAATAAATATTAACAAAGATGCTTCGGTTTTAAATATGTTTTCAGCGTTACTTTGAAAGAAAAAACAAACACTTCAAACCAAAGAATATAGCCTTCAAATCACTGAGCGAAAACATTTGTATAAATTGATAGCCTTGGACGTCTACTTAACTCAAAATAAACATAGTTGTTGCTGTCGAACTGAAAATTTGCTTTTATAAAACATACCAAAACCAAACACAATGGTTAAAGTGTGACGAAGTTGAACTGAATGTGTTTATTTTAATATAAAAATATCGGAAACACAAATGTTTAAGTTATGCATGTGGGTAATTTTATTTATATTATACCGTAAATGTAACCCAGATAGTCCGTGCAGGGGTTGTGTCTGAACTTCTTGGTGCACCTAGCTGGTGGTTGGCGGGTAACCTTATTTGTTCAACCCTGGTGATTAGCCTTGGTGCCCTATGAGCTACGGGGTATCAGTAAGTCGATTTACTGTAGTGTCCTGTGTTTTGCCCTTTTAATGTCCTGTGTTGCCAGTGTCGTTTCTGTACCCAGTGGGCTGGCATGCATCATATGAGTAAAATAACCTTAAGTACGGCGTAAAACCACAATTACACCCAAAAAAAGCAATCTTAATACCACCATAGCTGCTTATTAGCCCTGCGGTTAAATGCAGTTCTTGTAGCATGACAAGAACAATATCACTATGTCATTGTCAGATCCTTGGTGCATGTAAAATAATATAATGCCATGATAGCAAACATAACGCCCGGTGGCAACGTCAAAGAATAATGAACAATCCCTGACAGGAAGCATCATCAACAATCATTTTGTACTTGTCGCCATGCTCTATGTAAACTTCTCGGTGTAAACTGTAATATCTTAGATACACTTTGAGCTTTTGTGTTTTGTTTTTATATATAAGCTAACTCACTGGTTAAACAATAAGACCAATAGGGCGTGCAGACATATCGTCATCGTCTAACGCCCGGCTTCACTATGGCTTCGGGCTGGAGGCATCGCTCTGGTGGGGGATCGATTATCGCTTGGGGTGACTTTTGATCGACACATGTCTGATTAATTATGCGTTTGTTGTAGTTGTAGGTATGTGTTAATTTCGGATTAGTCGCTAATCACGTTGTCAAGTCAGCTTGAGCTAACGGGCAATGGACCGATTTTGCAAATGGTCGCTTCAGCTGTCTGTAAATCGCCTAATGATTTGATCAGGAAACGTAATTAAAATTTGAATTACACGGTTAATCTGCCAGTCTTATTTGTTTTAGCGTATTACATATTGAATGCAGATATTTCTAAAAAAAAATACAGAAACTAAAACAATATTTCATAATTTCTTAATAAAATTGTCAATTGTTAGTAGATTTACGGATGGTGATATCATTATAACCAAGCTAGCCTATAGCAATTATCTTTAACTTATGCAATGTCAGATAGCTAAGCCGACTACCGTTTAATTGTATATCGATTACATTTCGATCTCAAATAAGTCAATAACAGGAGGTGGATGTATGTAAAGATGACTTCATCTGAAGCCATAGCTTGGATAACAGGGCAGTGAATATCCACGGGTTAAATCCATGTGTTAGCACTTTTGTTATTCTTCTATACTGGGAAGATATGAAACAACCCTCTTTATCAATAGTTCTAATGCTGTCGGGGTTGTTTGTTTTTTCAAGCTTTATTTGCAAGACAGCAGCGCAGCTCATACTTGTTTTTGGTTTGTTACTTTACTTTGTTTTACTTACCAAGTCTTGCTTCACTGTATTGACTGCGTTTCTTTATTAAGCTTTAATGCTTTGATGCTTTAATATAAGGAAAGATTGGCCCTAAACCATGATGGATAGTCTTTGTCGGGGCACTAGGAAACGCAGCAAAAACAACATGTCTGCTTTTCAACTTCGAAAAAAGTTTGCCTATTATACATTTATGCTCAATTTAAGTTTTTTTGGGTAATGTCTGAATACACCAGAAGCGCCATCCGGTCGACTGTCACGTGATCGATTGTCAGTCGTCTGCAGGAGAACGTTTGGCTAACCTCAAATCGTATCAGATAGCAGACAAAATCCGCTTAAACTAACCTGTCCTTTCGCCGTTGACTCTCAATCGCCGAACCCTGTAAAACAAAACACACGAAAAAATCAATTTGCACATGCGATAGCAGACGGTTTTACGCGCCGAAATGTATTGCAGATTTATAAGTGACACGAAGTGGCCAGGGGCCATCTCTTGCGGTATTAGCTTCCTTGTACTAAACTGTAAAATCCGCGTGGTCTTTCTCTAAAACATGCAGGCATTCCGAATCGATTTATTCGTCATTGATTTAATGTGTTTCCTCTCTAGATTTTTGTATGTGATGTTAGGCTTTGGAAATTCTTATCTGTTACAGTTGTAAGGATAAATGTTCAACTCTACCCTAAAGATAAACGATGAGCCAACCCAAACATGACGTGTGGTTGTTTATTTCATATGAATAGTCAGCCTCAAATGTAAACTTTAGCCCGAAAACGACCCCATATCATACACAGTGACTCGTTTATCCCTTATCTTCTCTCAAAACAGAACACTTCCGCCTCTATGGCGGAGTGATCAAGAACGCGCACTTCTAGAGTGTACGCTCGTGATCCACAGATCCCCCTCACAACTGAGCCCGCGAGTTCAAGCACTCGCTCGGGCTGTATGTGGGTTAGTCTGCCAGCTACCAGCGGAAGGTCGTTTGTTTTCTGGGTTCTACCCAGTTTTCCTCCCACAATAAAGCTGGCCAATGATCTGTAATTGAGACATATAGTCCTGTTGATCTAACATCGGAAAATAAACAATAAACAAGTGCTTGTCTTTTAAATAGACTGTGATGAAACCATTATTTTTACGTGTTTAACTTTGTTAAAAAGTTCAGATCCGAACGTTTTATCTATGCAGCTTAATAAGCCTAGCTTAAGATACCGCCTAGATATTAGGTACCAGGTGCTGTCAAGTGGTTGCCATGGTTACCAGGTATTTTAAAAACCAGTCACTTTATTGGGAAAACGAAATACCGGACGCATATTTCATCAAGTGAATAGAAAAATATTAAATTCAAGTCAATACGATGCGAACAGCTGAAACGACTTGCTGCATATATTTTTAGTTGAGTAGCCCCCGTCAAAGCTGAACCGGAACCAAATGACAGATGTTCAGTCGGAAACCTCTGTGAATATGTAACTAAATGTGTTAATGAAGGTCTCCTGATTGATGATTCAATCGTGTTGTGCTGCGCTTCGAAACATTTCTGATTTTCGATAATGGTGTTATTATGGTCTATCTGCAACGATACCCGGAGTAGTGCTAATTGAACTTACGAGATGTTGTGGTAATTTGGTGGTGTTGTTTGCCGTGTGTATATACACGATGACTGATGAGTTTGAAATCGTAAATATGTTGGTAGCTTCTGTAGTGATCACTTTGGAGGAGCATGTATGGCCTGGAATAACCTACACTTGACATCAGACAGGTTTGCGTGGCACAGATGTGGTTGTGATTGTTTTTACATATAGTACACGCATTTCATAATAAACCAGGTTTTTGTCTACAATTGCCGTGGATACTTATCTTCGCATCGGAGACTCTGGCAGATTGGTTTATTTGCCAGCTTTTGCAAACTTGTTTAAGCAAGTTCAATGTGAAATACAAATCATTGTGTGCATTTTTGTATAATGACCTTGCTGTGGAAGTAGACATTTCGTTAGATTAAGTTTGCAAAAGTATAATAGTTAAATTTCCACCACCTTTACTGCCAGCCGATCATCGACCTAATTTATCTCTTCGCCGGAAATATATACCTATCCATCTCGTTTTCTATGCCCGATAGTTTGTGCATTTGTGAATATCATAAATACCGAATCCAAATCAGTTATGTGAATAACACGCGCTTTCGTGTATACCATGGTCTCTTGTGAATACAATGCCTGAGAAAAGACATTTAACCGGAAATAATATTGGTCACGTGCCCCACCGGAAGGCACCCCAGCCTCCAAAGACGAAATCACCTCTTCAAAACGCCATGCGGTAAGAAAGTATTGTACTCACTGCAAATCATCTCTTCCAAATGTAATGTGGAAAGAAAGTATTGTACTCACTCTCAGTTATGGGCTACGGCTGGTTTTCTTATAACAGCAATTGCATTTTATTTTCTGCAAAATTGGCCCAGCTATATTGACACATTTTGTCAGTGTGATATCCCTGAAAAAGTGTATTTCAAGTTAAACCTAGAAAGTCTTTTGTGGTTTTGGTTACTTAATTTAAAATATTACGAGTGAACAAGTA
>JAVFBZ010173419.1:12226-36576 GCA_032466195.1 Katharina tunicata | reverse complement strand
AGTGTATTTCAAGTTAAACCTAGAAAGTCTTTTGTGGTTTTGGTTACTTAATTTAAAATATTACGAGTGAACAAGTAGTTGATATTTATATATGTCCTACGTCATAAATTTTGTTACTATGACAGATTTATTTTAACGTCAAATACTTTAGCAGTTGGAGAACAATAAAGATTATAATGTAAATAGCTGGTAATGTCATCCTTAATACTGTTTATTCGATGTCTTCCAGTCTCTACCTCAAAAAACATTATGAAATGTTTCTGGTTTATAGGAGTTGATTTCGTCTCCCTTTCTAATGACCTTGTATAAGTGAAATAAACTTGAGAAGGACGTCACACAATAATCAAGCAAATTTAAAAGCACCTTGCTATTCAATTTATGAGTATTAAATATCCAAACTGCGAGACAGATTTCTACATGACAGACCTAAACCTCGTACTTCGCGTCCACGTTAGACCATTTTTTGTTTATATTTTAAAAAAAATTTCTGTGAATTTACCGGGTTTCGGATTTATATTTAGTTTGTAGTGTAAGTCATTTTGTGGTTTTAATTAAGTTGTATTCATCTTGGACACTGAGAATCGGATATTAAAATAGGCAATACATTATTTTACTTTACGGCTACCATAGCGATAGCCCAGAGGTGTCTGTTCGGGCAGCAAATCGGATTCAGTTATCTTGCAAAGTCTTCTCATCAAATCATCTATCTTGTTGCATGTTGCTAATTTTAGAGAAAGTAATATGCCATATTTAACATGTGTGAGAATCGCCAATCACCAACGAACAAAGAAAGAAGAAGCCATCAACTTGTCAATACGTAATCCTACGTTTCCGTTTATAATTTTCACCTACGCTTGATTCTAATAATATACCGTTCTAATAATATAACATTGTAATCTTAAACACAAAAATAAACCGCATAATTAGTTTCTGTCGTTGGCAAATCCTTCAGTCCATCTCGACTCATAATTCCGATAAATTTCTCGTCTAAGACATATTAGGTATCTTAAAGACATTGCCATTGTAATAACCATAGCAACGCTGACTCATTGTTCTATTTTTAGTACATACAGTGATACTGTTCTGATGTTACATGTATTGTTATTTTAAATCGATGGTTATATTTACGCTGTAATGACAATTAAATACGTGGATAGCATAGGCATTTGTTACAGAGCTATATAGGATTGTTCCCCTTTGATGATGTACATAATACACCAGATTGATGTATTGACTTATTTGGCTTTACGCCGTACTTTTCACTCATACTAACGGCGCCGTGCCTGTCCAACGAATGAAGGAAACCACCGTCAGTAACACTTCCAACAAACAAGGACGCCAAAGGCCAAGGACACCACTCAAAATAGAGCGCCACAATTTGCCCAGAGAGCGCCAGGGCCCATGATGCTCCCGCAACATGAACCCCTTCGCTTGTCCTTATTAGTCTCATAGACTCTGCTACACAGGCTGTGGTTTTGATACATTTTGGAAGATTTATCCATTTATATTTTATGCTGTACTTTTGTAAAGGTCGAGGTCAAAATCATTTATGTCACATATTACAAAGAACGTGTATTAGTGGCTTCCATGCTGTAATTATAAATAATCATGGGTAAAAGGCATTTTGGAGTAATAAATATAAATTATTGAAAGTAATGAATAAGCTTACATATATCAACGGCAATCGGTACATTTTTACGTTGAATTAAGCGTAGCCGTTTGAAATCGTCGTTCCAAATTCTCAGGTCTTTTAGAAACCCCCATACATTAGGCTCAAAGGGAGTACACAATGTTGGCTTACTCTTGGTTACCATGGGATCGGCATTAACAACAACACTTCTGGCTTTGTGAACGTTTTTAGCATTTGTTGTGTGTGCAAGTTATGAGTTTTACCGCGTGAGAAACTGCCGCCTGGCTTACCATGTAAATACATATACTAATATTTATAGAGCCGCCAAGGTTCAGCTGTGAGGGGGTAGCTTTTAAGTAAATGCGACCTAGGGCTTTTAGTAGAGGTTTCTGAGTTGAGTACTTCAGCTATTAATTTCACTTCAACATAAACACGGAGATATCGCCGAATGGAGTCCAAATAATCCGCTCAGTTAAATGCTGGACACGTTCCGTCCGGATATAATCTGGGTATGAAGACTTACTTGAATTCGACTTCGAAGAAAAGCAATTGCTGTCCAAAGTCGCCAGGACTAGAACTAAAATTATAGGTTGGGAATGAATTGAAAATAATATCAAATAGATTCAGAATTGGATCAAAATACCCATACGCCTTTCTCTCATAGCAAACCGGTTATACCGCCTGAAAGAAAGTCATACGAGACAGTAGGTATGCGTATAAAGCAATAGCACTCGGTCAATATTTGCACATCAAAATATTCCCAAAAATCTTGACGATTACTCTGGAGTATGAAATGAGACACAACTTTGAAGTCCAAAAGGGAAAACAATAACATAGTCTAAACAATTGTAATGTAAAGTCTAAGTATTGCTTCGACGTTTCTGATTTTTTACATTCACGATAAAACAGACCTTTGGATATGTTCTAAAGCAAGTCACCTGCTTATGCTTATTGGATTTTTAAAACAATTTATTTCCTGTCAATATACAAAATAATGTGCTTTCTTTTATAGCCTATAGCTTACAAGTGTTTATGGAATATATTGCCTGGTTGCATAAATGTATATTTATTATCGAATCATTAAGTGCAGAAGAGTGCTGATCAAAGGGAGATAAATCTGCAACACCTGTTTGGCTAAAATGCGTGCAAGATAGCAGGTGAATTGTTTTCGAAACGGAAATGCTTTGAGGCCGAAATAGATATCGTTTTGTCCTCTTCAGAATCGTTTAAAGCATTCTTTGAAGAAACAATCGATCATCAACGGACACTGTTGAGTCGACAGATGTTTCTGTTTTACATGACGCATCTAGAAACGTCTAACGGCATTTTTTTCAAATGTACTCGACGTAAATTATTCTTCAAATGCAGCTGCCGGTTATGCAAAGCGTGACTCGGCATACGCTTCATCCATACAAAGCAGTTTTAGCCCGTGTGTTTAATATTGACATACAAAGACAAATATTAATATGGCTTTGTGAGTTAGGCTAGTACAGAATGTATAATGTGTAACGGATGATGGCATAATATAGCCGAGACATATTATGTATACCAACAAGACTTCCTTGTTCAGAGTTTCTAATATTCTATGTAACTCATCTATCTGATCCGTGGAACTCCTTGCTGGCTTACAGAATTCAAATATGGGCCTATTTTTTTTTTATTTTGAGAACGTTACCGTATTTTATTCATTCATTAATTCGTTCATTTATTCCTTCATTCATTCACTAGAGTAAAATGTTCTTGTGAAAAAACAAAGATCGCAAAACCAATTAACTATGAAACCAGTGGTGAACTTTATTCGCCTACCCAGGGTTGCCCAATAATACGGCTAATGCAGTATAGCCCAACTTTGAACTTATAAATAAAAATAGTTCCAACATAAACGAGAAATGACTTAAGCGCCAGGATACCAGGAAAATTTTAGTTAAACTTTATTCACACCCAAATTGGTAAAATACATCCAATTGGATGAGAATACTCAAACCCTGTTTGTTTTCTACATAGTTTGAAAAACAAACTAATCACAAGCATGAAGATGCATAATGTTGATAGACTTTTGTTTGTTTGATTGGGGGTTTGCGGGGTTCACTCATATGGCGGCGTGCCAGCACAATGGGCGGAGGGAAACACCATAAACGACACTGTATAAACACAGCTGACACTACAGGACATTTGCAAGATGAAAACGAGACACCACAACAAATCAGCTTCCCGATGCTCCTTTGCTCACAGAGCACTCGCATACTAAAATAGGCTCGTACCTTTCTCCAGACTGAGAAGAACACCAGCTTTAATGTAATGACAGGCCATACATGTTGTTGTCGTAGTAATGTTTCCGCAAAAAAAGTGCGCAAGTGAATGAATCGACTAATTTTACTACCAATTTATTTAAAAATAAACAACTCAAAGGGCCGATTCAATTTGAAGTCTCTTTTTTAAAAAGATCGCAAAAATAGATAAAATCGTGAAGCAGTGCGATCTCATCACATATACACTTACTCGCTACAAACAGCAGAGAGATAACTCTTTCTAGGTGAACAGCAATATGGCCAGTCAATACCTTAGAGTCAAAGACTCCACAATGGGCAGAATGATTTGGTTGTCTATTTTAGAATAAGAGCTTTAGGACACACGAACCACTTGCTTGGGATAAATGTTTAATTTTGTCTTCAGGAAGATGTTTTTGCCTTTATTATGAACATCGGATAAGCATTTTAAATTAATAACTCTCATTTTAGTTCGTTTGTTGAAAATGTTAACATGTTAAGTGTTTATATGTTAATTGATTCTTCTACAGTGCGAAGAGATAATATAAAAACAGTCTAAACTATAAACAAGTAGATATCCAGGCAACAACAAACTATTGAAGAAATATACTAGTTGTTATGATGTCTGAAATACTAGTAGATATTGTTTCCGATCTGCTCTGTACGAAAATAGATTGACCAGAAGGAAGTGATGTAAAGTACCCAATAAATCTTACCTAAAAATTCATCAATAGATTCACCCGATTAATTGGCCGGCGATTTGACGGTATTGCTTTTTATTAATTTATATATTTATTTAAATGTGTTTTCCATATGTGTTGAACTGGTAATGGTATAATGAAGTCGAAATTCATTTTTTGAATGCAACATGATTATATCGGAGTATTTCTAATCCTATATATTTAATCAGTTCTTAGTGATTTAGTCTGAAATTGGATAATATGTGAGATGTTTCAACTGGCTGCGGAGATCGCTTTATGGTTTTCAAGCTGGTGCTTCCCGGTTTTTCACCAAACAGTGTTCATGCCAAAATAAATAAATAAAAAACATGCTGTTAGAGGCTAGTTCAGTTTCATACAGCTAAATATATTTATAGTGGAAGGCACGTATTTCACAGACCACTTCAGCATCTATAGAACACCCCGCCTAATGGAGCATATACGGTAACATACTTCAAATCAGTTACAGTGTACCAATCATTGTCTTATGTTGCAACAGAATAACTCAGTATTCTGTAGGATTGTTATGATATTTAACGTATTCATGTTCGTTATAGTCTGCAAGAAGATGAATTCATGCATCATTCTAGCCAATGATTATAATTCTATGCATAAATGAATACGATGTAGATATGACCCATTGGTGACTTGCAATGTTTATGGCGCCCTCGTATTGGATTATACGAAACTAAACCGTCTTGGGAAAATCAACCGAAATTCGTTAGGTGCTATCAAGGCAGTAGAACCATGTCCCTAATGACCAAAAACGGTTGCTAAAATGTACATTATAGTCGTATAGACAAATGTACGTTGAAGGAATAGCTAAGTTGCTTACAAGCTTCAGTGAGTTTATAAGGTTTCGACGTCTAAATGGATAAGGCTTGTGTAGACAATATGTGGAATTAGAAATTATCTTAAATGATGACTTTTATTGAAAAATAGACTGTCATGGTTTACAACAAGAATATATCTAGGTTTTACATTATAATTAAGAGACATGTCCACCAAATAATAGATGTAGACCCATTGTTGTGTTCGACTAATTCTAGTGAGGATTTTCAATTCCTGTTAATGGTATAGTAAGTGAGGCTCATTCTATACTGTGGAAACTTGTTGAGGAGTATTGCAGGAAGTAACTGGAGTTACTAAGTTGCATTCCGAATTTTGGGCTGGTATTGTTGTAAACGGCCATTTTGTTCACGCAAAAGTGCATTTTAATTGGACAAAGAATTCTCAAGACAAATCGCTGGATATTAGGGGTTGTGCTCCTTAAACATTTTCGGGATATCATAAATTGTTAGATTCTAAAAAAGATTGTGAATTTCGTACCGCCATTTGTTTTACATTGGTCATAAATCTACGACATTCCCGCTTACTTTCATCACGTTGGTTCAAAAGATGGTGAAATGTCTGCTATATTGGGACGTTCATAATGAAAACGTTATAGACGATTTTCATAACACGGATATCATGGGACTAAAATTGTCATAAATGTGGTGTAAAGCACCAATAAAACGATCGAACAAACAAGTAACATATGTAGCTATGGATCTATGTTTGTACTTCTAGATGTACCGCTGTTAACGAGATTCTGGTGGTTTTCACTTTTCGTGGTTTGTTACATTTTAAGCTACAAACATTTTAACTTCTTTCACGCTGCACTACTGAACATCTGTGGACTTTCTCTACTCCACAATGCAGTGAACGTGTCACATATACTTGTGGTTGCTGCACACAACCTTTCGTCTGAAAACTACAGCTGGTAAAAATGACATTTCAGAAGGCCATCGCAGCATTTCATTGAAATAGTTTATTTGTGTGAAAAAGGTATTCTTTATCATCCCAACGATATAATTCGCAATGCAAAGGAAGTAACTACGATGTTTTAAGTGCCTCGTTTGGATTCAGTTTGGACAGTTCGTTGTCAAATCTAGAAACTTGGGCAATTATCAAAACTAGTCGTTTCAAAATGTTTTACGCAGGCATTCGAACGCCTTGTGTCATTTCGGTTTTGTCTTGACGAATATGGAGCAGTGCTGCTAATCACAGAGGGAACCCAATCGTCCAATACAATTAAATTGGCGGCATAATCGAGTGCAAACTTAGCTTGCGGGTACCACTGATCTAGTTAAATGGTTTCCGAATATTCCAAACATGCCTAGACATGGGATAAGACATGGCCAGCATCACTCCAAAGGATCCGGGCACCAGGCATCTCACGGCTCCTCTGGGATGCATATGTCCGTTGGGGAATTTGTGACCGGGGGGTAAGCTGTAGATTATCCAATTTATAGTTGCCTTATTGATCTATTTTATCTTCTTTTGATACAATTATTACTTTAGACAATATCATTTGTGAATTCAATTTATTTTACGACAGCTGCCATCGTCCTACAGGGGTTTCCATAAGTAGGTCCCGCCGTGACGTCAGCTGATCCATATTCACGGGAAAATTACTTAAATAAAAGCTGCACTTGTTCGCCAGCCATTAAAACTACATTCATTGAATAAACTTTGCATTAGAGAAAAAATTTGCACTACATTCAAATGTCTCACTGATTTGAATATTTTGTTAACCCCATTTTGAATATGGTTACGTTTAAGTATTACAATTATTAGAACACTGATTACGGCACCACTTAACACGGACAGTATCTGAATAAATATTCAAGTTATGACTTAATGAATGAATGAATGTATCGATCCTTACTGTATTAAATACCACTTTAATTATTCAAAGGTCCAATAAGTAATACCTGTTGCTAACACTGCATTAATTTGTCATCAATGTCGCGTCATAGTTCTGTTTTATTAGAATGACGCCAAACATCAAAATTACACTTAAATTGACTTATTTTGCATTTATTAGAGTGAAAGTAAAACGACGAATTACAGTTAATTTTGCTTATTTTGTAAATATTTGAATGACACTCAAACGACAAAATATCAGTTAAATTCACTAATTAATTATTTATAAGAGTATTACCGAAACAACAAAAATACAATTAAATGTTTCTATTTGGTATTGATTACAGTGACAACCTGTCGACACAATTACAGTTAAATTCACTAATTTGTATTTAACGACAATCAAACCAGAAAACTGCACTTTAATTTAGTAATTTCTTAGTTATAATGTTACACCATAAATTGTAGTCAAGTTTACTGATTTTTATCACAATTTGTAAACTGAAGAGGAAATTAAACCGAATGACAAAAGAGTTTGGTATCATACAGGGCTTAGTTCTAAGACTGTGTAAAACTGTGCAAAACCCTTTTTCCAAATTTTCCAAGGCGCGAAATAAACAATCTAGTAGTTTGGACAATGTGGACAATGCTTTAACCAATCTAAAATACCTTATGCCCAACTCAAACAGAATTAAATCGATTCTCTAAAATATTAAGCTACGATTATTACAAAAGGCCAACTTTGTTAAATAGCACGGCCGCCATTTTGAAGCCCAAATGACAAGTTGAAAGCCTCGACAAGGTCGGGTTCCTGAAAATATTCATATGTTGACAGGTATTCGAACGTAACAGCTAGTTGATACTGTCATATGATACAAAAATTTATTTTAGAATAATACACGGCCAGAGATAAGCTCTATGATATACTTGGTACGGCAACAGATGTTAATCTGAGTAGAAATGATAATGCGTATTAAAAGACTCTGTACAAAGTGTAGCAAACTATACATATCGGATTTGGGACTTATATGTGTGTTCAAGAAACAGCGTGTCTATGTACAACTATTTTAATAAAAAAAAATTATTCCAAAAGATACAATTTCCTTACGTGTTTAACAAAACGTTTGTAATTTTCCGGTCTGATTGTTACAGATGCGTACCAACTATTTACATAACGTTTTGACTAAATAAGTGTTACATTGTTGAACACACTATTCGTAAGTTGCTTGAGAACTATGTTTTCTAGATATACCAAAAGAATTTGAAATAATTCGAAAAACTTCTTTATGCAAGCAGTTATAGTATATGCTTTAGGGACATTGCGAGGAATTTATTATATGACGATTGCGTTCGCGTCTTCATGCAAACCAACACAAACACATATAGGTTTAAAATTCCAGGGACTAGTACAGATGCACTATTTACTGATAACAATAGTTTCTTTATTTCATGATACAACTGTATAATTTATATCCGATATATATATTCGATTGAGAACCATTGAAGAAAATGAACCAGATTCAGATTCAGATTCAGATTCATTTATTTCACTCAAAAACCACTCGGGGTGGCACGAGAGGGATACATGATACAAACAAATGTTATTATTTTTGGAAATACAAGAAATTAATTTGGAAACAATAAAGTTTACATAATACATGTACGGTACATTATATTAGTCTGAGGCACCCAAATTGAGTACTATACCAGTATACTTTGATAGGTTTTTTAAACATAGTTTGTGGTTTGTTGAAAAGAGTTCTCTTGTTTTGTTCACACTAGGTCTGATATAGCAGAACCTAGGTAAATACTTAACTGTATAGTTCGTTAACTTGGAACATGAAAACAGATAATGGAATTCATCTCCAATGCTGTTAGAATTTCATAATTTGCAATATCGTTGAATATTTGGAATGTTATACCACCTGCCCGTTTCTACATGCAGCGTGTGGTTTGATGTCCGAAACTTAATTTATTTTTGTCTGCTTCTTTCGTCGCTAATTCCCAAGTCAGACCTTACACATAGTAGAAATGTTCCAATAAGCACCATGTACAACGTATTTAAAGCCTGATTATTTTTTTTTTCTCTCACATAGGCTGATATCAATGATTTGTATTTTTGCTTATATCAGTCCAATTAATCTTCCAAGCGAGTTCAAGGCTATTCACAATTACCAAAAACCTTACAAAAGCATTTGACCATCGATACTTATTCTTAATTTTAAATTATTCCACTAACAATTTAATATGATTGTTTTTATTGTCTTATCGGTTCGCAGTAAAAACTAACTGGTTCTTATTATTATCTGCGTTGAATGGGTATTTATCCATCAGACAGCATTGCTCTTTAAAGGAAAAACTGTTGAATACCTTGGGGGTAGAATTAGCCAATGACTAAAGCATTGTCTCTAAGGTAACGTCTAATTAACTCGAGCCGACTGTAGTCTGCTTGGAACATTATTTGCATAACCGTCTGTAACACAAGGAATCAGCTAAGCGTGGTGAATTATGAAGCTAGCGGTATTTTACACATTATAAGCCAACGGCTTGCAATTATTACAAGGAAGAATACCGTTGGAGTCCTCTTCCGGACGTAAATCTACTGCGGTCTTTGATTATACCCCTAAAGCGCGCCCCAACACTCTGAGATGTGTTTTGTTTATAACGAATGATTTAACCAACATACGGCCTATTTGTGTGCGAAAATGGAGGCATTGAGTTTATGGTTAAGTGTTTGTTTGTTCCTCTTCATAGCTTTAAATGACACCACAACAATCATAATCAAGGAGTAAAAAGATAAACCATGGGTTTCTGATCCGCAAAAAATCTTGGTTTAATGCTGTTTTAAAACTGAACCATAGTTTAGTGTATCATTGACATTATTATTATTTATAGGGTAGATTGTCCTTTTGATATGGCTCCTTTCAGTTAAAATAGTTTTAGCATTTATTGTGTAAGTGTTTTACTGCTGTAAGTGTTCTTTCACACATAGCCGTATATTCTGTAACAGTTTTGTGTCGTATAGCCCTATATTCTATAACAGTTTTGTGTCGTATAGCCCTTTATTCTATAACAGTTTTGTGTCGTATAGCCCTATATTCTATAACAGTTTCTGTCGTGTAGCCCTATATTCTATAACAGTTTCTGTAGTGTAGCCCTATATTCTATAACAGTTTTGTGTTGTATAGCCCTATATTCTATAACAGTTTTGTGTTGTAAAGCCCTATATTCTATAACAGTTTTGTGTCGTATAGCCCTTTATTCTATAACAGTTTTGTGTCGTGTAGCCCTATATTCTATAACAGTTTTGTGTCGTATAGCCCTCTATTCTATAACAGTGTTCTGTCGTGTAGCCCTATATTCTATAACAGTTTTGTGTCGTATAGCCCTATATTCTATAACAGTTTTGTGTTGTATAGCCCTATATTCTATAACAGTTTTGTGTCGTATAGCCCTTTATTCTATAACAGTTTTGTGTCGTATAGCCCTCTATTCTATAACAGTTTTGTGTTGTATAGCCCTATATTCTTTAACAGTATTGTGTCATATAGCCCTATATTCTATAACAGTTTTGTGTCGTATAACCCTTTATTCTATAACAGTTTTGTGTCGTTTAATATGCCGGATGGACGTTGACTTTATTGCTGACGATTCGACGACTGACTTTGAGCGACGTTGGTTAGATTTTCACATAGATTTCAACAGGCACCATTTTCTGAACTCATATTTTTTTAATCGAAACGAGCTGGACCCCCAAATTACGACAAAATTGTTTAATGGCTTGGGCCGGTTACAGCATTTGAAAAAAACATACTTCATTGTTGATGCGGTCTGGATCTGTGCTTAACTATATCTAAATAAGTTATATTAAACACAATATTTGCGTGAAACTACCCTGATGAGAAACGGCTGATAAATACGCAAATCAATACGCAGGAAATAATCATAATCTCACAATCGATTTCCCACTTGGATGAGCCACGGTCTGGCGTCATTGTGTGTAATCAAGACAAATATTGGTAAAATAAGCCACAAATCCACTAAAAGCTAATGAATTGATTTTTTATTATTATGTTGTTCTTCTGTTTATACTGCATTTAATATTCCCAAAGGCCATGTCACTAAAAAGACAGTCTGTTGACATTAGCGAATGTGCTTTTAGTCGATATTTACCTTGACTGTCAAACGGGTAAAATGTGGAATCATAGACCTCCTCTCGGCCATGGGTTCTAAGCACAGTCATGATGGTTTACTCGGCTTCCTTCATGGTCCCAGGACCGCTGAAATGTAAATGCAGTAACCCTCAGCACTGCGTACATCATCACATAAACAAATCATTTCGCTCATGTATCTGATGAGGGTAGTTTAAGTAAGGGGCCTGTGTGACACGTCATAGGAATAACGTTTCAGGAGATTTATTCTAGCTCCGGATAGAAGCTACTTTTTGAGTTACATCATCACACAGGAAGTTAAAAAGACGAACGTTTAGTCCTATGGCTGCAGTTTCAAGAATGTCTTATGGCTGAAGTTTCAAGAATGTCTAGTCCTATGGCTGCAGTTTCAAGAATGCCTAGTCCTATTGCTGCAGTTTCAAGAATGTCTAATCCTATGGCTGCAGTTTCAAGAGTGTCTTGTCCTATGGCTGTAGTTTCAAGAATGTCTAGTCCTATGGCTGCAGTTTCAAGAATGTCTAGTCCTATGGCTGCAGTTTCAAGAATGTCTAGTCCTATGGCTGCAGTTTCAAAAATGTACCCGGTTCTCAAGTAGAAAACGAACGAGGCGTACATGACATATTACTAAGAACTGAAATTGGAATGTACTGCCGATTAACGACTTGAAAACATGGACGTTTGCAATCTCTATGTCCTGTTGCAAGTTTTCATAACGAGATAAAAGGAAATGTAATTTATATTTAGAGTTTAAATGTTGACGATTTGTAGACGCTCAGCCTCAATAAAAGTATGCGTGTAGCTTTTATGTTTTGGTTTGTTCTATAATTGCGAAGATTGACAAACTTTTATGATGTATAGATATTAACACGTTTCAGTTGAGAACACTTCTACTTGATTTTAATTTAAAGGTAACTATCTGAATTGATTTTCTTTTTTCAAAAATATAATACTTGTGTGTAAATGAGTCGGGTTTTGTTCACGACTATAAATAAGGTCTTATGCATTGTTATGGAGTGGGCTTCTGATGTTGTGTAGGCTATATAGAGGGAAGAATTGGTCAAAGTATTATATATATATATTTTTGTATTTATGTAGACAAAGAAAATGTATATATAAAGCGCAGTCGGTTAGAGCGTTGGCCCTGATAGCCAGAGACCCGAGTTCGAATCCCTGGGAGGCAAGCCATATTTTCTTTCTCTACATTTATAAAAATATATAAAGCGCATGCGTAATACATGACTAAGAAGGATGTGCCTTGTTATGGCGTGGATATCTGATGCTGTGTAGGCTTTATAGGGGGAAGGATTGGTCAAAGTATTAAATATATAAAGCGCATGCGTAATACATGACTCAGAAGGAGTTATGTCGTTAAGGGACAAATCTATGGATATATGTGTGTATTGCATCGCTCACTAATTAGTCATTTCACAACGTTTTCCTAGTTCTTGGTAACGACACGTTTAGGCAATTTTTGTGTAAATTAAACTCTGTTAACAACTTTTGGGGCCAACATTTATATATTTTGTTTGTGAAAAGATTTACTCCCACATGAAACGAATCAAATTTTCCCTGTGTGCTAAAAACCATAGTATAGAATAAAAGAAGACCCAAACAGAAAACCATGTCGCTATTGATAATATATTATGTAAACATCTCGTATAAATAATAAAAAATAATATAAATATTTTGTCAACACGAACATGATTTCCTTGTTCAGAGTATCTGTTATTCTATGTTGCTGTAACCTAATCAGTGGGATTACTAGTCAAATCTTACCATGTGTGACTAATACCTAGTCAATCAAGACAAGAGTGAATTTATTCCTGTGCCGTGAGGAAACGTCTTCTCACGAACGAACACCGTCACGTAAGACGTGAGGTAACCCTGTCGAAAACTCTGTCGATTGTCGTAATTATTAGAACAACCATTTTACGGTTGACGGTTGGAATGGTCGATAGCTTAAAGTCTATTACACCATGTTCTAAGCCATAACTGGTTGAAATAGCTTCTGTTCGAATTCCGATATCATTTGTAAGTCGGATGTGGGCTAGTGTAGTAAATCTAGATACTATTGGAACTAGTATTATAATTTTTCTTTCAATTGGGAGTACGTAAGGTTCCACCAGTCTTACTTTAACTGGTTCTCCATATTACAAGACTATGAATAATGCAAGCCCATCCTCCTCGGAGATCAATACAATAGGCTCATAGCAATGCAAATATTTCGTCACGCCTTGCAGCCTTTAATAGCGGAAGAACACTGGTAGCGATCAGGTCGGTGATTCATCCACGGGCTTTTCACATCGCTCGGCTTGGTCACGTGGGTGCTAAGCCACAATGGCGACCCCTTGATGCACAATCCTCGGAAAGCATTATCACTTTCCCTGCACTGAGTGAACTTCGCGAAGCTGGAGGAAGCTGAACTGATTGTCTTGCTGTAGCTATGCGTGTAAGATATAGTCGAGGAGCAGTTCTAAACCCGAGTCTATCAAGAGACACATGTAAGTACATATATACTGTATGGATGATTGTCTGTAAAATTGAAATGCCACAATTTGAATAGAACCCGCGAACTTTATCTGACACGGCTTTCACTGTACCGGTTTTAACCCAGAGTCTAAGAAAAGATGGGCGAAGGAAACCACCTTCGACTACAATGGCAATGTGAACATGCGTTAGAAATGAATTCATTGAATTGGGATATTGTCTTGCTTCCTCAGCCCAATAATTCTGGAACAGTCCTACATATCCGTGAAATCACCTTTGGTACTACCCACCAAACAAACGGACAAATCAACAGAAACTATCAGATACCATTAAAATTACAAAGATTCGTTATTTGACATTATTTCTAAGTATAAATAGTCAACTAAATATTTTCAGATAATATATTTTCAGGATTGGGAGAAACCTGTCGTAACCATCGTAAGCAATTGAGCTGCATCTTTTGATATTTATTTCTGAGTGCAACACTTTATGCACTTTAACCATGTCTACTGTTATTTCTCCCCATCCGCGCGTTCACTCTTGTTCTGTGAAAATAGCGGATGGACCAAATACCTGTTTGTCTATTGAGCTTACCGCATGCAGCCGATATAATGTAGCCTATAATGCATTCTTTTTACCCTTTGTACTTTTATCGATCAATTGATTTATCAATAGCGCTCAGTTTGTGAAGCCTGTTGTATTATTGTTATTTTATTTATACAAATCGATCTACTTCAATAATTAATTACTGCCAATCTGTTCCTTTAGTCTTAATTGGAATTACTCTGCTTTAGATTCCTTCTGCTGAAAATGAACACAGAAATTATTTCATGATAATTGTTATTTTTTGCTGTAACCCTATCTAATTATTTTCTTTAAATTAAGTAATATATAGCTACGTACATGTAGCCCATAAAATATACACTCTTGTATTATTACGGGATTGCCCTGCCACGACAGAGAAATGAAAGTGAACTTTGAAATTTACCGCTAATATTAAATTTTATTATATCTCTCTTTCTTATTTTGGGCAAATGCAATAATATATAACGCTAATAAACATGCACACACCTGTACATAGATATACCGGGCTGAGCGCTGGCCCTGCTAGCCAGAGATCCGAGTTCGAATCCCGGTGGAGGCAAGCAATATTTTCTTTCTACTATCTATACAAAAATATATACCGGGTTGCTTCGTCTATAGTCAAATATCCAAGAATAGAATAGAACACATTTAATAAAAATAAGTGGATATATTTTACTGCATATGTATTGACATTTATGCGTACATTCAGGGCTTAATAAACCAAAAATGAACCTGTATTTTTTGTGATGAATTTTCGGCATATTGACAGATATGCTGATGTTACTATCCACATGTAAGCTAAATAGGCAGGGTTTTGCTTTTGTATATGTCTCAATTCACACAAATCGTAGCAGGAAATTCACTACGCCTCAAAATCGATATCCGCCTTTGTGATAAGTTAGACATGCAACGATTATATTCACAGATTTAATACTTTAAACATCCGCAGGTGTTGACAATAGCTGGTCTGCATGTTACATATATCGGCATATGCTTATTTTTATTAACATATGCAAAAATATCGACTCTTTTATATATTCCCACAGAATACGATTATGTTTTCTCTAACCCTCAGCATCTATAGACCATGTAAGTTTAGTTCGCTTGTACTTGACAATTGGACAATTGTCATCTTTTAACTTCCCTTGTGATGTAATAACTAAAACTGTAGTTTGTTCTCGTGAAATCTTGTTCAACCCATGACACGACTTACTGGTCCTATTATGTTTTAAATGGTGACCTGTTTCCTTATTAGGGGCTTGGCATTATATGGCTCGCTCTCACTTTAAAGTCTATCAGATATAAAACAACTATTGATCTCTTTGTCAACATGTATACTTCAAAATTTAACTGAAACATGGCACAGTAATGAAATTTTACGTCGTTCATTCCCGTAAAGATACATTTTAAATAAGAGTTTTTTTCAATGACGACCCTGCTATATTTAAAGCTGCACTTAATGCGTTAATTGTTCATATTTTGACAAGGTAGTCAGAAGGGCTATGATTAAATAATGCGATGACGTATATATAGAATTATGTAAGATATTGTGTACTCCGAGAGCTAATGAACCGTATGCCAATCAATGGTAATATACGCGGTATGAATGTTTCTCGGGTTGAAATATTAACAGGGAAATTGGGGGCATAGCTAAGTGAACGTTCGTTAGCGATCTCGTAGTATAACATACAACCACCAAAACTTCACACCATTGAGAGCTTATTTGCAAAATTAATGTACACATTGTTACTGCTTTAGTCACTTAACGTTCTAATTGACCCTGGTCATATTGCGTTCGCTTAACACCTTGTTAGTGTCCGGTGCCAATTGACCAGTTGACGCTATAATACAGGCTGAAGTTTGTCAGTGGATTGACATTAGTTTCAATGCACTCTTGTGGTTCAGAGAGCTCTGTCGCATAAACTTCACATTGGCCACCCTCTGCAATTTTTCCCCGGAATAGTTCTTTAACTAGGATAGCGGATAATCCGTAATGTACGTATATATGTTGTAACGTAATTTAAATTTAATCATTAATTTGTTTTTATTAACTCTAAAAAATTGGAGAAAGTTATTATAGAGTGTAATATACTTAATTCGATTCTCCTTATTTCATTATGTCAATTCGCCTAGATTATTTTATAATTATATTAAACAAAGATGTTGATTTATTTAATGTGCGCCAATGTAGAATTCTGTTCTGTCGACCTGAAGGGAAGGTTTTCAGTGGCTGTGAAGATCGTTGGTAATCCGTCGGTGGATACCGTCTTCTTAGTTTAAGGGTAAATGGCTTGTTCTTAGAGTGACATTTACAAGCTGATAATCATAAACAATTACCAATTTCACACGGAAAACAACTCTTTGTTTTTGTTATTCTCATCGTTTTAATCTCATTTTAGAGGTTAAATGGTAGAAAAGTTTTGACTAATAATAGAAGAAGTTGGTATATATATGAAAATAGTACTGATATAGGCTTAAAAATGTCTTTCTCTGTTGCTTTTACTATTGTTCAATGTCGTATTATGTGAAGTCTTAACATACACTGTCGTATTTACACTACTGAAAAAACTGATTTAAAGTCAAACTGGTTTAGTTTACATGCAATTTGACTTTTCATACATATACGTATAAAATCAGATTCCACAATTTCTGGAGAGTATATGTGTCTCTTTAGAGATTGTATTTGTCTCTCTCTTAATGTACACCTCGTTGCACTTAAATGAAACCAAATGAGGCATTATGTTGTCAACATAAGCCGTTCGCCAAATGCCTTGAAGCTGTCGCATTTTATTTTAGGCAATTGGTTTAAGATGGTATACTATTTGGTTAGCTTTGGTTTAGATTCCAATTGGGCATAGGTTTGGTTTAGATTCCAATTTGGCATAGGTTTGGTTTAGATTCCAATGCATGGTGGTCAATTACGCTAGCTATGCATTTCCATGCTTTAAGACAATTTGTTTCTCTTTTGCCATATAAACTTTTAAAAAAGAAACTTTGAAGTGACGCGAAATTATCTTGCAATTCTTTTAGAAAGAAAGGCTTGATATCAGTACTCATATATGGTATTAATGACAGGCAGTTGTATACATGTACATTTCATGTTACTACTATAAAGTAGGGCCACACAGATAGGCACTATTGCCAAGTTCCTCGTATAACATTTTTATCCATTGACTATTGTCTTTATTTTTTAAGCATCATTAGTTGATAGTGACACGAATTGCGATATTTAAATGACTTGATTTTACAGATAATTGGCAAGATTTCTGTTTCAAATGTGGTATTTGCTTCAAATGACGACATCAACGCTGTAGTCTATACTATGAGTAGTGTAGCTTGTTGTGACGTCCTACATTAGTTCTGTAACTGTTGTCTCATTTGACGTCATTGACGTTGGGGAAGGTTTCCTTAACCCATTCGGCTGGAACGTCTTCAGATTAACAAAGTAACCTTAAGTACAGTGTAAACCACAATCAGTATAAACAAACAGAGATCAAAGGACGATATCATCTACATAGGCTATATTTCTTTAACACACCAGTGTTCGATGATACCATGTATCTCTTTACTTAGTATAACCATTATGGTGGCCTTTACTAAGTGCCCGTAGGTCTAATGGATGTCCGAAATTCGCCCAAAATCCCTCTGATTTGATTTTCTTAGGTTTAAGATAAATCCAATATTCGGCATTAGCACAGCTGTCGTTTCCCCCTGAGACTTCCAAGTAGCAGTACGCTGGCTGTCTGTCTTCGCTGTAGAAAAAATTGACACCTCATAATGTATATCTAACGTGTTAAACCACTTAAGTACCATCGTGTACATAAAATGTGGATCGGACAAAAAAATACGGTAGACGGAATGAAACACAACGGACGTTTATATATTAAAGCCTCCAGATTTTGTTAAAGGTGGAACTTGTTCATTTATCGATTTGACAAGTTAACTTATCTATTACAACAGCTTACACTTTTCCATTTTGCGTGTACATTTTTGAATTTCTTTTTATAAATAAGTTTATCGTTTACAAATAAATCAGTTTAGGATCTCAGCATTTATTATTTTCTATATTAGAAAATATATTGCATTATATATCTTTCTTTTGATTAAAGGGAAAATTGACTTCAAATATGCTTTACCCCACGATTTATGCCGTAACTGTATAATAATTATTATTATTTATTAATTAATAAGTCATTTATATTTTGTAACATCATGTTTTGTTTTATGCCTTCGAGTAGGCCTATCTTGCCCAACATTCCCTGAATGACATTTACCTATTAAACCTTGGCCACGTACGTTCGATATTGCTACATAATGGATTTGAATACATGTCCTTGTTCTTCCAAACGATAGGATTATTGTACATGGAATTTTAACAAAAGAAACTGTGTGGTCTTCTCTGTATAAAATCGTCTCTTCAACATGTAAATCCTCAGGGAAGTTTTTATTTGACAAAATTGTTTGTGAGAAGAGCTCTAAACTCAAGGCTTCGCTCAAGGTGTACACGGATGCATATTCCCCTGGATCCGTTCCTACTGACGTCATTGCTCGCGTGGTTGCTAGGGTGGCAGGTGTGCTGATACGTACAGATATTGCCCTGCCATTGTTGTCACCTATGTTTTATATTCAATATGTCATGTTCAGATGGTATGCACAACATGGTTATTTTCTACAGGCTTACTCATCTAAACTGTTTTCCTGTCTCGAATCTTGATATATGTTTGTATAAATGTAAATATGTACATGTATATATATTTGTGTACGCTAACCGTTCGTTCTCTTATCTATCTTTTAACTACAGTTATCCGTGTTTTATTATCTTAATACTTTTTATATTGAAATCTTAACGGTCGTTAAATTTGTCCCGGCTTTAATCAATAATAGTGTTTAACATTTTAATGACATTTTCTTGGATAATATTTGTTGTTTTTCCTTTTTCTTTATTTGTATTACGGTTCAAGCTATTCTTATTTATTGATTTTCTCTAATATCTAATATCATTGATATGACAAAGCTTCAGCAATTTATATCATTACTAATATTTTAAATATTTTTCACAATATTTTTCTGCCTCTGCTTCTTCGTTAGTATTTTGTATTATTTTCGTTTATGCTCTATATTACCGGTAGCCTATTTGTTTGTGGGGGGAGGAGATTACGATTAACTTCTTATAGGACATTGTCTATATACCTTATTTACAGTGTATATGTGAATATTTTGTCACAACATATAACGATACACCAATCAGCCCAGTGGGAGTGTGTCCGTCCACTATCCTCGCCTTATATTGTTATTGTATCTAACAAACACATAAAACATATATAAATACAAATAAAAAATGAAAGCTATTTCGGGTTTTTTCCCAAGAATATTTCAACGCGGTGGAAACTGTTTGCTTAGTAACGGAAACATTTGTTCAGAATTTTCACTGAAAAAAAAAGAAAAGTAAACACTGTTTCTTGGATACTTGGCTAAAGTGTCAGGGAACGAACAGATTTTATAAAATAACAGACGATCGTTATCGCCAACTGCTTTTTACCGTGGCGTGTTTTGTCCTTGAATCTGTCTGACATATGAAAGATCTCTTGCAGGACACGAGTGTTTGTCTAAATGGTCTAGCAAACAAACAGAGGGATTATACACATGTCGTTCGTCGGGTTCAATGGCTTTTGCATTTTTGCCTAACCAAAGTGATCTACCCTCCACACCTCTTAACCTTTATGACTCAGACTACAATTACGTCAACATTATTTTTTTTTTCCTTTCTGTTTTATCTCAATAACATGTATTAAAAACTAAAGATTCAGATAGGATTAGGCACTGATTTGTAACGAAACGAGCGGGAGGTTGTACTGAGCTTTCTGCGCCCTGGTGCTCTTTAATCTTCTGTCATGGCGTCCTTGTCTGTTGACAGTGTCTCTTAGGGTTGTTTCCTTCACCCATTGGGTTCGCATGCCGTCACTATGAGTGAAATAACCCTTAAGCACGGCGTAAAACCCCAATCAAGCAAGCAATCTAGCAAAGAAACGTTACCCATTTTAGATTACACCTCTTAAAAAGATGAACACAGGAACGTTGCCCTTATGAAGATATACGGTATAAAAATGTTGCTTGTGCTAGCAGATTTACATTGACGCACTGTGGCTGTAAACAAAAATGCACACCTCAGTGTTGGCCTTTAAAAAGATTCTCATTGGATCTTGTCTGGCTTTGAATTCTTTGTCGATCTCGATAAGTACTCTGATGGTGTGACACCAAAATGATACCTATCTAAGAATACACACTTGTAAACGATATTCTTTAAATCGACCCACGCCGGAAAATTGTCCATGTAGAAACATTAACGCAAAACCTATCTTTAGAAATGTCTGTGTGTAATTGTATAGTTTTCCAGAGGCTGTTGATTGCGATAGACAGAATTCTAGTTATATTGTGTCATTTTGAAGACAAACCCTGCGGTTGAAATAAACAACTGTTATCAGTAAAGTTACACTTTGCGGTAAACATCTTTACTTTTGAGTTGAAGCAAATGATTTGTAGTATATGCCAACTCAGTCGTTTTAGGTTTATTGCGGCTTTGTTTTTAAACGACATTTAAACGACATATCAAATATGTATTATATGATATTCTTTTGTGTGAGCGCAGCTGGTCATTTTCCATGCAAAGGACTGTCGTGTATACAATTAGAGAGCCCACATCTATATACATGTATCTATTTAAAAGATAGTTCCGTGACAATTTTAACGATAAAGTTAAGCTAATTATGCTAAGCAAATTTTGTTTTGATTAAAAATTCAATAATACTGATAAATCGCTTTGACAAAGTTCTTCTTCAATCTTTCTCGGGTTCTGGTGTGCAGTTAAAATTTCATTTCATTCATATTAAAATTTGTCAACAGATACAAAATGAATTTTGTAATATAAGAACACAAAGGCACTTAACGCCAGCAGAGTTGCATGATTCATGACTTCCATGAGGCGAAATTATAAATTGAAATTTTAAGCCGTCAGGTTGAAAATATTTCACCATATTTGGTCAAATTGCTGCATGGAAACTAACATCTGCTACACCACGTCAGTCTTCAATCCTGGTTATAAATCACATGCAACGGATCCCACCGTGCAACAGCTATTTCCGAGCTAAGCGGAAGCAAGCTTGTCGTCTGCTTCTTTCATTTCACGGTGTGCCTTTCTCAGGGAAGCCGGTCGACTGCAGCTGTCGCTTTCATGGGCGTACAATTCAACATTATCATAGCCAGGCGGAGTTTTCAATAACCGATTTAACGTTGCTGCCGTCTGTGTGATCAAAATTTACTGAAAATTTTGAATCGTAGGTGGCCCTCTTCGATAACATGATAATTGTTTATTTGAAATTACATCACACTAAAATATCCGTTTGAAAACTGTGCAATAAAATGCCATTCAATGAAGACTTAAAATTTTGTTCGGAAAGTTGAAAAAAGGATTTGGGACGTTCCGTACCTTTCTAGCTTATGGTTGCATTCTATTTGCCAATATGGACACAATGATCTGCACGGCTAAAGTGATGAAATTATTATCGTTAAACGTCTGCCGGAAAGCTTACCTATGACTCAATTCTTTGTGTGGTGAAATTATTCAAGGATGTGGCGCTACTTTCACTCATTTGCAGTGAAGTCTCTTCTCGAGTATTGACTTAGTGACTAAATATTGTCAGGGATATTTACCTAGCATGTCGTAGGTCATTAGCTTCGCTACTACGGGCGTGATTTTCACTTAGTTCGGAATTGTAAGTAGCTAGATTTCAGTTTGGAGCATTTATATTACCATCCTTAGAAATATTGTTTGAGGGTTATCTGTAATTCATCCAGCTATTCGCTGCCAGAAACAGCCGCCCCTAAGGAATAATGGAAGAGCAGAAACAATGGCTAGGAATCTATCTTACTAAGCTTGTGTGACTCACGTAGACAATTTGACTCGATCACCGTAAGCCGGCCTCCTATGGTTTTAAGTTAGCTACTACATGCTATAGTCTTGAGCTTGGTAAATGCTTTTGGTACAACTAATGGACGGGTGTTTTCTCAAACATAGCCCAGGGCTCCACAGTGCATGGCAATGGTATCGCAGCAGAACACGACATTTTTAGTGGATTTTTCTTAAACATGACCTGGTGCAACAAGATGACAATTAACAGTCATGGTCCATATGCTGGAGAGCTGCAACGCGAAATATAACGGATGGTCATGTGTAGGTAATTTCATTGACTGTACATATGATGGAAATTGAGCGTATTATTTACATGGTGTAGATATGTGACAGGAATTGGTGCAACAGGTGTAGCTACTATTTTGTTAAAACTGTCTTCAATCATATACTATGAGATGGAAATAGTTTCGACACAGGCCTACGAGTAGATTGAACATTTATCAAATCATCGCCAATAGAACAACCCTTGCTGAACATATTTTGGATTTATAACATCAAATTCATGATCTGAAGTGCTTTGGACTAATTTTCAAGTAAACATTGACGTTGAAATCCTTGTCTGTCAACTATTTGTTGGAAATATCTCGAAGACGTAGTTTGTTTGACTGCTCATTTACTTTTCTCCAAACAATTAGAAACGATTACAGAATAGAGAAAATACAGTGATCCATTCGTCTTGAGCACATTTCTATGAGTATAGTTAGTTCCTTGTAGTTAATGTAGACACCAACATACCCACGTAACAGTGGAATTCCGATCAGATTTCCGTAAAGCCTCAGAACGTGTCGAGTGATTCCGATGGTTTGCTGCTCATACAATGACAAAAAACAGACTGAAGCAGGACCCCAAATTGCCCCTGACGTCATGAATAAATCTGGCTTTTTAGACGGCTGGTATGTTCTGTCTGTACATGTATTTGATACCTTAGCTGCAATTCTATCTTAGTTTCATGTAACATATTTTGGTAATTGTGATGTGGTATTTATTACGTACTGAGTCTCTGCTGATAATTGTCTTATTTAATCACACTGTTTCCGCTTTCCAATAGCAACTGTTGAGGAAAAGCTACAGTGCTGTATTTCGGAACAAACAAAGAACTTTCGATTTCTGCATTGTACGTGTATATTCTTGTTCGTGATCAAATTAAAACCACGCATAATCGATCTATAAAATATTAAATGTTTCTCCAGCAAGGGGACATATTAATATTAAGGGTACAACTAATTAAAATATCCTTATTTAGTTAAACCTCTTTCCATCTGGTACATTGATAATAGATTCTTGTTTGTGTGAGCAAAACCTGCCACAGATGGGCTGATAAATGTGTTGCCATTAATGTTCGTACGTTTAATGGCTCTTCGTATATTCATTGAACATAAAACTGTGTCGTTATTTTAATGGGATATAAAAAGTCAAAGGGATGTATTCTTGATTTGTATCAAAGAGCTTTTTCGCAAACATAAATGTTATATTCCCGTATTAAGGCAAATACAAAATTGTTTTAGATCAAATGTGTCAAACCAATAGTACGGAGGTAAGATAAAGTTTAAGAACTATACCTTGGAATCTTCCAAGTGAAACAAAAAGATAACAGCGATATGAAACAAACACAAAATTATTTCAAACAAGAAGACATTCATATTGTAAGATTTATTTTTGTAAAAACTTTTCCATTGTTATACCACTATGGGTAAATTGTTCTATCTAAAATATGAGATACCAAAACATTATAATTTGAATGTAGCTTAAATCCATGTATTTGTTCTATCTAAAATATGAGATACCAAAACATTATAATTTGAATGTAGCTTAAATCCATGTATTTGTTCTATCTAA
>JAVFBZ010173419.1:0-11006 GCA_032466195.1 Katharina tunicata | reverse complement strand
ACGTAATGTACCTTACACAAGGGAAATAAAGGCAAATAGAAAAACAGTAACGTCAACAAATTACTTTTAACACTAAAATTGGTCAATATTATTTTGACGTTATTTTTGGCGTATTTAAGCCGAAGGCCAATGCATTGTTGCTACTTGTTTCATTTATTGAATTCCTAAAAAACTACCTATTTCAATGTTGAAAGGGTGCCAATGTTTTCTAGATATATGCACATACATGAGTTAAACACGATAATTCTTGGGTGGATATGTATTCACGAATTCACCGGTATTATGTTGACTTTCTCAGGTTTAACATAAATAATTATTTAAGTCATTTAATCCTATTTTCATTTGTGTGTGTTTGGTTTTCTAACTTCCCAACCAGATAACGAACTTGTCATATTTTATTTCTTGCTAATCATGTTTACTTTATTAGTATATCCTGTTTCATTAAATAATTCATTTTTATTCGAAAATTATTTCCTCTTATCAATTCTTTATTTTATCTGCCACTAGAACCTTTGTCTAGTTTGTGTGGTTTTGTTCGTGTGATCTGAAAATTAATTTGTATTTCCTATTTGCTAACTGAGCACCCACGGTATTGACGCACTGGATCGCTGAACGCCCTGTTATGACCTGTTCAGGTTGAGGGCTGTCTGTCGATATTAGGTATATACGACATGCATATGCATATGTACCCCCTTTTAACGGAACATTGGCGAGGAAGGAAGTCGTCGTATCAATATTTCACTTCATCCAATAAGGACGTTTAACCTAATTTGACAAAATAACCAAACGCATTTATTATAGATCATCAGTATCTATCAATATCATCTTTCTCTTGACTATTCGTATAATGTCATAAGTAGTTACTAAGCACTAGATGTCTCTTGTGATTTCTCTTTATTTATAGTGTACCTAGGCTATTTTTTTCTTGTCTTTTGTACAATTTGTTCCCGTTGATAATGTACATACATCGTCTTGTGTTTTCATAAAGAAAATGCTGGCAATTACAATGTACTCCTGTTGTCTTATCTCCAATGTCAATTACCAATGTCAACGTCCTACTTATTAAGTTTTCTTTATCTCTTGTTTGTGTTTTCATAAAATGTGAAAATAAATTTATAATTATCCTTTTTTTGTCGTTTCAGGCTTGATAGCGTTCTCGGAAGCTTTGCCACGTATGCCAGGCTTAAGGGACGGTACGATGATGATTGGATAGACAGGCTGCACCATCTCTACACCACCATTGTTCTTATCATTTTCACCATTGTGGTCAGTACGAAACAGTATGTCGGCGAACCGATCCATTGCTGGTGCCCGGGCGAGTTTACCAAAAGCCATGTCGACTACACCAACAACGTCTGTTGGATTTCCAATACTTACTTCATTCCCATGTACGAGAGATTACCGCAATTGGAAGAGTCGAAGAAGCAAAGAGAGATCGGTTACTACCAGTGGGTGCCCATGATCCTTCTGTTCCAAGCTTTGCTCTTCAAACTGCCTTGTATCATGTGGCGAATTCTGAGCACAACCTCTGGTGTCAACCTTGACCGGATCGTTACCTTGGCTGCGGAAACGCAATTCATTGCGCCTGAAGACCGCGAAAGGACTATCAAGCACATCGCGAGGTACATGGACCGATGGTTGGAAAACGCCCGCGAGTATCGTTCCGGATGCTGCATACGTCTTCGCCAACAACTGGCCAATTACTGTTGCCTTCTTTGCGGGAAACGCTACGGAAACTATTTGGTCACCATCTACATGATTATCAAATGCATATACATGGCAAACGCTATCGGGCAACTCTTCATTCTCAACGCCTTCCTAGGGACTAACTACAATATTTACGGATTCGATATCATGAGTCAGCTGATACAGGGAATTGATTGGAGCGAATCGCCGAGGTTTCCAAGAGTTACCCTTTGCGATTTCGAAGTCAGACGTCTGGGCAACTTACAGCGTTACACAGTTCAATGCGTTCTCCCTATTAATCTTTTCAATGAAAAAATCTTTATTTTCATATGGTTTTGGCTAGTATTTGTTGCCGCACTTAGTGTTCTCAATTTTCTCATTTGGATCTACACGATAGTTGTCCGACCCCAAAGAATTCGTTACTTAAAGAAGTTTCTAAAAGTTAACGAATGTTACAAGTCGGAGTTGGACAAAAAACTTGCAGTTAAATTTGCCGAGCAGTACCTCCGACAAGATGGCATCTTTGTATTGCGGCTCGTTGGAAAAAATGCAAATGATGTTTTGGTGTCAGAGTTAATATTACAGCTGTGGCACCAGTACCGAAATAAACCCCTTTTTCGGCACACTGGCAATCAGATTAATGACGACAATAGTAACGTATGACAGGATGTGCAGAAGGGTCGCTTAGTAGACAAAATCACTTTGGCGCAGTGTATTCGAGAGTATTTCAAATGTGGCGAAAAAAGGGAGGTAATTTCCTCCGTGGACATGACCTGAAGCATGCGTGGTGTAAATCATTTCGGGTGACTTTAAGAATCAGGGCAGAACTATATTAAAGAAGGCATATTGGATATAACTTAGCAGGCATAAAAACTGGCAGTAGCTGATTCAGTTATGACGGGAGAAGAGACTTGATTCCGGGGCCAATCATGTCGCGTTTTATGCAGTTTATTCCAGCTAGTGTAACCGCCTTCCAATGTTAGCACCGAATTTACGACGTAAACCACCAAAGTGAAACAATAAGCCTTATTCTCTGATAGCTATTCACCATGTACTTTTGTAGACTGTGCAGCTGGTACGATAGCAGGGAGATTGGATATGTTCACGAAGTATAGACAGAGACAGACCCAGTGCACGTGTAACGTCACACGTTCGGAACAGGTCGGCAGATTCCGTACTGCATCACATCCAGTCTTCGTTAAAAATAAATTTTAGCATCGTTACTGTACAAAATGTAGATATACTAGAATTAATCTCGTCTACAAATTGCCTTGTAGTAAAATCACACATTGCCAAAAGCCGTTAGTTATGTTCGCATATCAATTACCGATATGTGAATCGTAATATGTTATTTCCTTTGGCAGTGCCTTAAATAATTTCCCAACATTGTCTATAGCAATCATTGCAATCCTACTGCCAAAAGTTGATTCACCGCACAGTAAGCAAGGTACGAAAATCTGGTTCAGGGGAGATAATATACAATTACCAAAGATAACCCGTATGAGGTGTGACAAACATTTGGTACGTGTTTGTGGATAGTGCAAGTGCTATATTCCTTTACTGGGCCTCTCTATACACCGAGTATGTCGAATGGAGATTATAAAACGGCCAAAAGTGAAACGTAGCGACACCATGGCACTTTAAAAATACGGATCAGAGATTTTATGCAACGGCGAACTGTGTAATTGTAAAAATGATTATAGTTATTATAAATATCTCTAATTATTACAAATTATTACATCATGATATGTAGCAATTATATTATCCAACACTGTGTATATATTATCCGCCAGGCTAAGCTGTACAATTATAGTCTACAGTGACCTGGTTTTCATGAATATTAACCGTAAGCACGAATTCACGTCACCGTATAGGAAAGATCGTAAATGAGTAGTTAGATAAACATATAGACGTTCAATGTGGTTAATTATTTGGTTAGTTCTACAAATAGGGATGTACTGAAAGCGCTTTATGGTAGGCTTTTAATTTTCTAGCGTATCATGATTTTTCAGCTAATTTGTTTTCTTAGAGTGATTTAACCTAAACGACGAGGGATATACCATTTGTCAATAACTATTAAAATGTGCACTAGAACTATTTTCAGAATTACGTAGGTAAAACTTTCGTTCCAAAGCGATAACTCTACCACTTTCTTCTGAATTACAATAATCTAATTAGAAAATGTACGGTCATCCAAACAGTAAAATCCTGGCATTTTCTTAAATACAGTTACCCCATTAATAATCACTATTATTCAAAAAGGTACCAAGAAATCAAAGCTGTGGCGCTCCATTCTGGAAAAAGTGTAGGTGCAAATATCTTCGCTTTATTCTGAAATAAATTAACCTAATTTGTGTGCAATGTGCATTAATAAAGGACATCACTGCTCAAATGTATTGAATAGAGCTAAAGCGTTAATTCAATTCAATTCAATTCAACTTTATTTCACTCTGGTCACATAGTGACATGAGAGGTAAATACATAGGTACAAAAGAAGGCGGGATTACATTCATGATCTATTAAATTAGTGACAAATGTCTCTGAAAGACATTCTATACAACACGGGAATGTACTAAAGCATATGTATGCTTATAGTAAAACAGCAATATACTTATAATACTATAAACTGGTGGTCAGATAAAATAAATAAATAAATAGTAAATTAGCATACATTAAGAGCAACGCAGACCATATCGGAGCGCCTTTGTGAAAATTACTGTTGAAAATATTCTAGTACACTTTTGCTTAATGAAGCTACATTTGTCCATAAAATACATTCCACGCGTGGAAGAAAATAATTACTATTCCGAGCGTTAAAACTAATGTAGATCCTAGCCATTGGAAATGGCATAGGCTTCCTTTTGGAAATATGTTTAGGTCAATGAAACTTAAATGTGACATTTTAGGTTATTAATTTAATTGAATTTTTCAAATATAATTTGTTTTTTTCGACGGGAGGGGGCAGGGGGAATCGTGTTTCGCGCATGCCTTTCGGTAATGAAAAATGTATAGGGCTCTCTTTTCAGAATCCATGTGATTAACTTTAAAGTTTTCATGATTTCTTTTCGACAATACAGCGCATTAAATGAAAATGTTAAAGATATGTTTTAAGAATATATATCTTTCTTTAGAATATTAAAGTGTATAGCATTTGTTAGACGAGAAGCTAGAAAAGTGATTGAAAGGTAGTTGAATTTCTATAAATTTATAGATATTTTCTTTTTAACCTCTACTTATTAGTCTATTGTATGTTGATCCGAGAAAATGTGTTAAAGCTTTACAATGTTCCTGTTATCTATGTGTTAGCGTTAGAGTTATGCAAAACTCAGTTCGTAGTAAAAAAAAAATCACGCAAGAATTGATGAGTCATCTTCGCAACTCATGACGTCATCGGCTTTTGTGTGCCTTATAATTATGATGAAGATAAAAATGAAACTCGTGATTTAATCGACACTATAGCAAACGTAAAACAGGGATTAAGTTAATATCCATTTATAATACTGGTCTGTATTTTCTAAATCCTAGCTATAAACATATGATGCAGAGTTCAGGTTTAGGCGTAGAGAGTATGGCCGTCTTGTTAATGTGATTTCACGCGAGATCCCGCTGTGTGATATGAAGATGTCTTGGAACGAGTCAGCGTTGTGTTGTAAATATAGTATCTATCCTGTGATTGTATTACTGTTAGTGTTTGTAAAGGAAAGACTAAAATCACTTTGACTTAAGATTATGTCTTTTATATAATTGAATTACGTGATTTTTACGGAAAAGGAAGGACTTCGTATATAGTGCGTACAAGACATGATCGACTCTGACGAGATGTAGAAACCAACGAATGGATTAAAGATGTTATGATAGAATAAACAAAAGTTGTTTGATACGAAAACAAAATGTTGATAAGAATTCCAGAAAGCTGAAAACTTTTGTGATGTTTTGGACAGTAAAAATAACGTTGTTAGCAATGCAGACATTGAGTTTACGCTGTCCGTGACCTGATTGGCTGCCAATATTTGTTATGCCAATTCTGATTGGTTAAGTTTCCTTGTGTAAGGTTTAGGTTGATTGGTTTAGAAGAATGTTTTTCACAAATAAAAATGTAAGATTATCAGCCAAAGATATAGCAAATTAAACACATGTTTTTCCAATGTAAAAAGTTATGGAAAATAAATACAAATATTCCCTTTGGGTTTTTTTATTACCATCCACTATTATATATGTTATATTTAGCAAACATTCTCATAAATAAGTATAAATTACTTATATTAGATCCTCACGAAAACTGTTTAAAGAACACAATTAAATTGTCATCTCGTAAAAAAACATTGTTTAATGATGAATACTTTGTTTATGTTATTTATTAAATTATGATTATTTATTAAATTATGATTATTTATTAAATTATAATTATTTATTGAGTAATTTGTGGATATTTCATGTTTTTCCATTTAGCGAAAACAATATATTAACACAATTATATTGTCAAATATATTTATTACAGTGGAAAAAGAGGATTCCGTTTTATGATCTCAATTCGTTGTTCTTGCTTTAGTTTATTGTTCATTATCTTCATTGTTCATTGTTCAAAACCCTTTGGAAAATTTCACAAGAGTTATTTTTATTATCATAAAATTTTCGAAAACATGAAGAAATTCAGTTTTATTTCACCTAGACTTCTGATTATTTTCGATTAAAATTTATTTTCCTTACAATCTAAATAATCTACGTTGATATCCCTAATAAAACAACCCAATTCCTTTCGTCATTTTATGTTAACTTATTTGTGTTGCGAACAAATCTATTTATTGCATCGGTTTACAGTGAAAATAAAATGTCGTCCATTTTCTCTCTCTATTATCTAAAGTTGGGAACACACAAATCTTTTTCTTCAGTCTTCAACTGCGATTGTTCCATTTTGTTTAAGACAATGTTATGTTTTGAACAATCCCATTCTTGAGTTGGAATTCTATAGTTGTTATTTTGTGTTCCGAACATTCTCCATGTACTAAGTCGATATTGTATTTTGTTAGCTGATTATTTTATGTTATCAGTCATTATTGTTCTTAATAAATCTATATCATGTTTTCAATACATTCTGTCTTGCATTTTTAATTAGGCTTAAATCTGCAATAAATCACTATACATGCGGGTGGTTGGATGGGAGCCACCTGGTGCCCCGGGGCTTTCTGAGCTGTGGGGCATCAAGAAGCATATCGGCTGTGGTGTCCTATTTTTCGTCCTGTAAGTGTTTTGTTACGTTTTCTTTGTTACCAGGCGTTGTTTTCGGTGATTCCTGAAGGTTTGGCACGCCGCCATACAAGTGAACTAACCTTGTGTGCGGCCTAAAACCCCAATCAAACAAATAAACCAGAATGCATAATCCTCTGCTATATCCAGCTCTGTCTGCGCCCTTAATTAGTGAAATTAGAGAATTCTTCGTCATTGCAGAACAAGCGCGACATCCTCAACCATTTTCGTCCTAATAATTAATCATATATGTGGAACAGGCTATGTTGGAGGTAGATGCAGAGTTCTGGGGCCACTTTCACAAAATGTTGTACGACAATTATATATCGTACAATATTTGTATGCCTATAGTTTAACGTGACGTTATTTTATAGTACGATATTTTTTGTCGTACGACATTTTGTGAAAGTTGACCCTGTATCGTTATTAGTCTACTATACGTTATCCCTATATAACGATACAGAACAGTGCTGAACAAAAAATTATCATTTTAAGTTTTGGCACTTACTTGTTTTAACTTGTCAAATTAAATAAGTTTTCAATTTTGTTTGGCAAAATTGAACTCTCTGAGATATTTTGTGTATCAAAAATGCCCTCCTCGCACATTGGCAAATGTTATTTGTCAACAAGAGTAGCAAGATGGCGGCCAAATTCGAAAATCTCTCTAAAATAACTCGCATTTTGTTTTAAAATTACTGCGAGCTTGGGACACTTATGGTAACTTCAAATATAATACTTTGACAAAAACTACACAAAGAATTAGAATTGGATAGTAAGTATTAAATAAGACGGTAAGTTCCAAATATGTGCTCCGCATCGCGGATTACAAGTGTTATTGCATGGCACAGTTCTGTAGCTATTTTGGAGACAGATTTACTTTTTCGTTGATATGATTGGTGTTATAAACGTTTAGCCCAATGATATTTCACCTTATATCACAACACTGCGTGACCAATGTGTGGTGGAACAATGGAAAGAAACAACATAAATCTGCACGGCGATCTCTGCAGCCACTGATCAAATTCCCTTATATACCTAGGGTTGACATGCCTATTCAAACCTTTACCGGGTACAGTGTCGCGAACCAGCAGCAGAACGCTCAAACAGCTAGCTGGTTACTGGTTTGGGTCGACTTTGACTGTTCATTTTTATCACGGAAGGACACCGGAAATGGTATCACCGGATGTACATTCATTTTAACAAACACACACAGGTCGATATTTATTACTTGAATAGTTTGTTGGTGACGATAACGAACAGTCTCCAGTAACAGACAACTCAATATCTCCACGCACTAGTGTATGACAACCTCTGACTAATGGGATTATGTTTCTAGCCTACATTCATGCTGCCATACATAGCTCTGGAGGAACATTACTTTTAAACAGCTTACACTTAAAGCGACTTCACTGCATTGGCTTGTGCAAGTGTCGATGGCTACTGTTGAAATATACAGCATACCTTTGAGTCAGGCGTTAAAGACCAATCGTTAGTGCATGGCGACGAATAGCTCGCAATTTGGATATCATTACAGCTGTGCATTGCGTACTTTTTTTACTTACTGACTCATTGACTTGGTTGCAGATTTGATTATAGCAAATCAGTTTCAGCGCCACAAATGAAATTGAAGAAAAAACACGAATCGAAAAGCCCGTTTTACTTCGGCTAATTTAAACTTTAACGACATTACCCATATAAAGAAGCGGGTGGTTATGTTGGATCAGAGTTAAACGAGACATGATTGTTTTAACCTAACATTTCAAACGCGTCACGTGACAAAATAAATAACAGGTTGAAACAGTAGTTAGTATTTATTCCAAGCTTGACGTGAGCCTTTATTTGGTCATCAATTTCTTAAACATTTGAATGTTATCGAAGATTACCTAAGCTCGTGATTTAATAAAATCGTGAAAATCTTACCGTTGTGGTATTTAACAATTCCGTAACGTAAACATCTTTTCACACAAAAAATAAAGTCGTCTTCACTTTTTATGTAATTCCTTGGAAGCAAACTGACAACTGCACCTGATATATCGCCCCCTTATTTGACGGAGGCATTAAACAAGGCTATTGGGAGAACATACAGGAAGTGTTGGAGCAGGTGCCCGTGAAGAGGAGTGGGCTGATGAAATACAACAACAACACCATAAATCAAATCTCAGAAAATTCCCAAGATACATGGACGCCGTTTACAAGGTACCCTTGTTAAAAGGCTCAAATAGCTTTGCATCATGCAAGCAATGTGTTGCATTTGTTGTTTAGTTAAGGATTGAGTGCAATTTGCTTTAAGTTCATTGGAGTATGAACGAAAAAACACGAGGTGCAAGCCGATGAATCAGCGTAGCATTTAATATAAACGTTTGCACCTAGGGTTTGTCGTTCATACGCCGATGAACGTAAAATAAATTGCAGTCAGTCTTTATAATTAAATTATAACAACACAGTTATTAGATAATGATGGTATCTCTGTATTTTTGTATTTCATGTAATGGGAAGACACACTATAAGCCTGTCTTACTGTGCTTCCCTTTGTCATGTTCTTTGACAATAAACTTATATTTAAACCAATGATGGTATCAGCGGAGGAAATAAAATTTTCATTTTATTCAACAACAAATGCAAACAACAGATACACGTGTCAGGCTCACTGTTACCATGGTAGCAGAGGCTGAGCAACAGCTAAACTGTTACGCGTGGGCATCATTGGAAAAGTTTATGTGGCGATTGATTTTACGTAGCTCTAATTATTTGAAAAATGGAAGACACAGTTTGAGCATGATGAATTGGAGACGAATGTAAATGTGGTGAAATTACTGAAATTGAGCCGATTTGTGTATGCCGCTTTGAATCGGAATATGGAATATCGGTTCGTACCGCGTTTTGAAGTGAAGAGAGATTGGCGACTGGTGGTACAAGCTTTTGCTGAACTGTCTAGGCGCTGCGTTGTCGCGGACAGTGTTTTATTTATGTGTTGTTGTTGACATGCAGAACAATTGTGATTGTAACTTCTGACAGAAATGTCTTTCCTAAGGCCACTCGTATGCATAATGTGACGAAATTCATTACTTGCTCAGGGATGCGCGGTGAGAGGGCGTCTCGAATTTTGTACTGATTTTAATATACCCACAAATCAATAAAAAATTATATATATCTTACCAGTTCATTTTTTGTGCAGAAATTGAAAACGCTTTTGGGTTGTGGATTCGTTTTTTGCTGTTGTTGTATGGTACAACTATATTTTATGGTCGAAAATTGTACGGAACACAAGTTATGAGAATGCGCCCTTTTTTGGGAAACAGTACTACGACAACAACAAAGATGGCTTGTCATTACATTAGAATTCGTATTCTTCTAAATCTCGAGAATGGTACGAGCCCATTTAAGTATGTTAAGCTGTATGCTATATATTCCAAACTTGTCTAAAAAAAAATAGATTTATGAAATTCATTGGACATTGTACACATCTACATTTCATGAAAATACTTTGGCCCTTTCAAGACAAATTACATTAATAGGTATCCACTTGGTTGTTCAGTTACTTTTTTTCTTTCTTTTTGTTTTTTCCGGAGAATTTTTTTTTTTTCCGAAAAGTAATTTAAATAGTTCTGAAGTCAACAGATTGATAACTTGTTTAACCTTTGAACCGTTTTACGACATGCTGTTTCGAGTAGCCATGCCAATTTCGACACAGGGAGTTCTCACCCATCAGTTATGTCACTGGAACACTGATTGCATGAACGAGAGGATGATTTGAAATGAGATGTACAATGCCAGTAATTTGATATTTAAGATCATCATTTGAAGACGATCAGCTTATAAAACACCTAGGACCTCTGTTGGGGCAATCGCAAAAAAAGCTACAAACCCATACCATACCAATCACAGAACAATGGGAACCCATACCATACCAATCACAGAACAATGGGAACCCATACCATACCAATCACAGAACAATGGGAACCCATACCATACCAATCACAGAACAATGGGAACCCATATCATACCAATCACAGAACAATGGGAACCCATACCATACCAATCACAGAACAATGGGAACCCATACCATACCAATCACA
>JAVFBZ010173408.1:0-16034 GCA_032466195.1 Katharina tunicata | reverse complement strand
CATAGTTGAGGTAAAAATATAATTTGTGCATACCTTATCACCTCATTCCGTAGACTACATAGTTGAGGTAAAAATATAATTTGTGCATACCTTATCACCTCATTCCGTAGACTACATAGTTGAGGTAAAAATATCATTTGTGCATACCATTTCACATAATTCCATAGACCCCATAGTTTGGTCGTTTCTCCTGTAAGCACATCAGTGATGTGATTTGGCGATGAATTAATATCCCCAATCTACCGCTTGGATCCGTGAAGTTGCGCTTAGTGACATATTGTTCTCATCAGGTATACCATCAGAATATTTGTCCATTCTAATTCACAACGCAGTATCCTAGACATAGGCTACACAGTTTGAATGTGTAATAAGACATGTTAAAACGGTTCAATTTTATAACAGCCTGCTTGCCATAACGTATAAATACGTCTTTCCAGATCATCCACAATATATTATATGACTGTCCTTCAAATAGGGGCAGTAGGCCTATGTTTGAAGCTTGCATTAATTGTTATCATACGATTGGGGGAACATTATTTTTCCAACTGAACACATATGTTCGTGCCGTAGTGTAAATGTGGCTCTTCGCCGTAATTGTTGATACAAGACGGAGATTTATATATAAGTCCCATTAATTCAGATTTTATACTTTGAAACAATATTATTAGGTATGACAGATTATTGTCAGTTATATGTATCAAGAAAACACATACCTCCCTTTGTTTACTGAGATTTTATCATGTTTAAAATTCGACCTTTAATTTATTTACGTTTTTTATTGGTGTTTCGCGCCGTGCTAAAGAACCAACTCGCTATCTCTTTATGCACCCACGGACTACAACCCTTATAAACATAAGGCCTCATAACCAACTGAGCAACGCCGCATAATGAAATGAAAAACAAAAAAAACAAACATGCTATATACCTTTCTCCCTGTGCTGCCTTAATAATTAGCTCTCATAACCTATTCTTGAAATCATGTCCATGTATAATATGTAACCATCTGCCGGGGCCGCTACATGTCGCACTTGATTGAGCATTAGGTATATCAGGGAGTGTTTCCGGTGGCTGCAGAGATCGCGGGGTGATATTAACGGGGTTTCATCTCAGTTTTCCACCATTCACCGGCAACGCAAAGTCGTTATAATCTAAAGTACGACATTGAACACCAATCAATAAAGTACGACATTGAACACCAATCAATAAAGTACGACATTGAACACCAATCAATAAAGTACGACCTTGAACACCAATCAAAAAAGTACGACATTGAACACCAATCAATAAAGTACGACATTGAACACCAATCAACAAAGTACGACGTTGAACACCAATCAACAAAGTACGACGTTGAACACCAATCAATAAAGTACGACGTTGAACACCAATCAATAAAGTACGACATTGAACACCAATCAATAAAGTAAGACATTGAACACCAATCAATAAAGTACGACATTGAACACCAATCAATAAAGTACGACGTTGAACACAAATCAATAGATAAATATAGTAACCGTCTTCCTATCAAGTGCCCCTCAAATCTTTTTCGCTGATCAAACTACACATATTCGCTGTCACTGTTCTGTAGAAAATATTATAGTTTCCCCTCATTTTGACCTTGATCCGACTGCATGATGTTCGCAACAGTTGATAGCTGTCTGTGAACACATAAAGAAGTATTGACACACTGTGACCCTCGCGGGAAAGGCATCTCAATAGTCGGAGCGAACACAGGGAGAGAAAGCATATTGCGAATTAGAACTATTATTTCAAACTTGTGTTGCTGATGTTATTTCATGATCATTACGTGAAACACCGACTTAGGTATTTGGACTCTTGAACGTGGAACTTTCTATTTATTATAACAATTAGATCAAGGTTGTGCTAACATCGTGTTGAAGAAATGTGAAAATCCAAACGCTCCATAAATTCTAGCTATACGGTCGAAAAAAGCCGACTAGGTTCGGCACGACGCGACTGGACAGTCTGTTAATGTCGTGAGTCTAAATACGTTGGCAGTGTTCGTGTCACACTGTGCCGATGTATTTAGACGACGTTATAACATTTCTTTAATGACGTCACACAACAATGCAACAACGAAGCTGCTGTTGTCTGATTTCGACTACGATTGAATATGCCGTACTAGGTCCGACTGGAATAACTTTAGACTTGAAGGGTGGCCACTTTTTGTCATACATAAAGTCTCACCTTCTATATGCCTCTAAAGCCAATGTCACACCAAGCCGAATAGGTTCGGCGTGCCGCGACTGGACGAATTCTTGGATGCAGTCAGCTTGGTGGGACATTAGCTTTAGAGATAAGCGTGTTACAATAACTTGAGAACATCTGTTTGACAAAAAAAGTGGCTAACCATAACTTTAGGCTTTTAGAAGCTGGGCACATAAGAAACAGAACTTTGATGGATTTTCAACTTCTGTGTATATTGACAAGCGACTTTTCGGTCTAGTGGCTAAGACCGTTTTCAAGCAATGATTACAAAGCTCAACAGAATATACTTAAATTGTCATAACGTCATTGTATTGTCGAAGGATATAGCCCAGTGTGAGATGAACACTGCCAACTGATTCATCAAAAGACAAAAAAATGTACAATCCTTACGTCTTTTATGCGCATAATTGAAGCAATGAGATTATTACACAACTATAACTGTTTTTGCTTAGATACGGTACTGGATTCTCGTTGTAGTCCATGGTTGTAATGCGAGACATAAAGTTTCCGTCCCCTCGGTTTGTTAAAACAGAAATTTAATATTTTGCTTGATATGCCAAATCATTTATATGGGTTTAATTAGCACACTATAATTTCTGTTTAGTTTGCCATTACCAAGTCAGGGTTTTCAGGCTCTACAATTTGTTAACTTTAAACATTATATAGCATAGCATTTAACGTTAGATCGATCAATACAGCTTACAACTGAGGCGTAATTCATTTCTCGTGTTAATATGAGGGCTATATCAAACATGGACATTGACTGGGGTTGTCTTGTAATAAACATAGTGAGGAACTCTGAACGCACATGGACATTCCCAACCTTTACTTCTCTTTGTATCTTCTATGTCACTTGTTTGATGATAAATACTATGTCAAGACATCTATAAAATGAGGATATTTAAACTAGTTTTTACTCATATTTAAACTGTGTACGTACGAAAGACAAAGTTAAGAATAGTAAGATAGAATTGGAAACTTCCCCCCTAAAATTCGAAAGGACTACCACATGCCACATATCGAACCACAGCTCAAGAGATCGTTTACAGCAGTTATCACATTAGCCTACCATATGCACGCTTATTTTTGTCAGACAAGGCCACTGGGAACGGGCAAAGGAATTCACAAGTGCCTCACAATTTTGCATTATACCGCATCTATACTGTCTCCCCTGGAGATGGATACATTGATCTGGGAACTTTATAAATTAAGAGATATTGATAACCATAAACTTCTCTCCGGTCTAGCGCAGGACTTATTGTGTGATTGATCAATGTACTCGCTCAAGATTCATCCAGACGACAAGTCTCTGTCACACCAATGCCTAGTAGAATATCGATTGGTTTATATTTAGAATGTTATATAAACACGTACGATTTATTTCTCTATATATAAATAGTCATTTACCAGGCATTCAAGCAATGTCAGGTGTACTTTAATGACATGAAATGTACTTATTTATTAAAAATACGTTAATTTGGTAAAAACTCCACACCCTTATAGCAATTGATTGATTTGAGACTTTTGTTTTTTTATAGGTCAATCACATTGGTTATCTGTATATCTTATGATAATTAACTCTCGGTACTTCATACTATACATGTTTTAGCCGATGATGTATCATAAGTACAAAAGACAAAAGCCAGAGTGCGTCGCTGAGGACAGATTAAAGAAAGAACAAATAACTGGATATATGTCATTTTGGCACCTCTTATTAATCCTGAATTAAATTAAGATTCTCTTCAAAACATCCCAAAATGATTAAACGAATATAATGTTTTCTTTATATATGGCATTTACTGTCAATATATATGTGGAGCAAACGATTGCGGTATTTAAGGAAATTTACAGAGATGTTTTTGAAAATTTGGAAATGTTATGCTGTCACTTTGTCTGAGTATCAACTCGTTAAACGGCCAATGAAATTGTTTGTAGTTTTACGTCATGTTATTTCCCTTTGATAGAGCTGGAATAATTTTGGTCTTTGTCGTGTTCTAAGACTCCTTAGCCTACTTCAACTTCCGCGGTGTACTGGGGTTTATTAGTGTGTTTACCTTAGTTATTGATCTTATAGTAGAATTTGGTAGTGATTTAAACGTAATAACATCTCCTTGGTCTGTTTGTCAAAATGTACCAGTTCCACTTGCCATTCCATCGATAGTTTTCAGCTGAAATGAGATAAACCTTTGTACTGAATAAGTGAATGAGACACCTATAAAATGTTCTGATATTTATATACTCTAGTTCTTAATGTCACTCAAAACTTATATTATACCTATATGTATATTCATTTCTAGTTTGATGTCGATATAATTAATAGAGCAACTGGAAAAAAGCAATTATGTCATAAGTATTGCATTATGACATTGCTGGTTTTATCTATAAACCTTTTATTTCTGATTATCACATACATTTTATAAGCGGTAGAAGAGCTATATGTAACGTCTGTGCATACGAGGGCCTCGTCTACATTTTGTCTTCCTTCGTAAAACATACAATGATAAATGATATAGTGCCAATTAATCAGCGTAATGTGACATTTATTAATGTAAGTATTTTATTTAAGATGTTTTTAATGATAGTATATACCACTAAACACTGCGACTTTATTTATCATGTGTGTGAGGGTGTGACATTACGTCTAGTGCTGTTTGATAAATTAATAGGTTTAGGTGATCGATTATCGATAATTTTGTATGATTATATCACTCATTGTTTGATAATTTGAGACAACCCCTTAAGTGATGTTTGTGTAGAATGGCCATTTAGGTTCAACATTTACTACGACTTTTCCTAAGGCCATTGTTGGACACGTTATATTTTAAGAAAAGTATGTGGTCGTGATTTGATATGGCTCGCTGATTGGAAAGCAGAGTATGTTTTTAGCCTGCACGTCTTTTATTTTCATATATCGTTATTAAATAATTCTTTCTGTAATTTCAGCAAACTCGAGCGCCTATATACAGTGTTTTACATTACGTAGACCACCTGAAGAAACAAATGTCGATGGCGACGTTAGCCCGTACAGCCGCTGTTAGCAAGGCACCTCAGATTAAAGATGGAATCAGCCCGTTGTCTTATCTGCTCCGGAAACTCAAACTCGATCTGAAGATGTCCTATGACAGGTAAATATATATTCATGTTGTAAACCAAAAGTTACACAAAAAATGCAAATAAAAGTAATATGTAGCCGTTAGTTAAAACCACTTACACGTCTTGATTGATCGATGGCTAGGCTACGCTCACTTATATTATGCTGATTGTATTGCCGTTGTAATTCTGGCTCAAGATCACTGAACTCAAATGAGTGAAATGGACTTACTATAACTACTTACTTCAACAATCACAACAAACAAATCTCCCAAATAAATTATTCTTCATTCTTTCTGAATTTACCCTAGCTAGAAAACCTGAGTATTTGTGTTTCAGTTTTATCGACGAGTTTGTGAGCAGCCCACACAATGGTATTACCCTATTGGTCAGTCTACTGAGAGACATCCAGCAGTTCCAGCAGTCTGGCACCACCACCCGTAGAACTAAGCTGGATCAGTACAAGAGAAGTCTGGTGAGTCAACACTCCACCACGGTCACACGCAAAAAGCTCCCGGGACGCCTGGTCCACACTCCACCTTGGTCACACTCAATATGCTCCCGGGAACGCCTGGTCCACACTCCACCACGGTCACACTCAAAAAGCTCCCGAGAACGCCTGGTCCACACTCCACCGCGGTCACACTCAAAATGCTCCCGGGAACGCCTGATCCACACTCCACCACGGTCACACTCAGAAAGCTCCCGGGAACGCCCGGCCCACACTCCACCGCGGTCACACTAAAAAAGCTCCCGGGACGCCTGGTCCACACTTCACCACGGTCACACTTAAAAAGCTCCCGGGAACGCCTGGCCCCCACTTCACCGCGGTCACACTAAAAAAGCTCCAGGGACGCCTGGTCCACACTCCACTACGGTCACACTTAAAAAGCTCCCGGGACGCCTGGTCCACACTCCACCTTGGTCACACTCAATATGCTCCCGGGAACGCCTGGTCCACACTCCACCACGGTCACACTCAAAAAGCTCCCGAGAACGCCTGGTCCACACTCCACCGCGGTCACACTCAAAATGCTCCCGGGAACGCCTGATCCACACTCCACCACGGTCACACTCAGAAAGCTCCCGGGAACGCCCGGCCCACACTCCACCGCGGTCACACTAAAAAAGCTCCCGGGACGCCTGGTCCACACTTCACCACGGTCACACTTAAAAAGCTCCCGGGAACGCCTGGCCCCCACTTCACCGCGGTCACACTAAAAAAGCTCCAGGGACGCCTGGTCCACACTCCACTACGGTCACACTTAAAAAGCTCCCGGGAACGCCTGGTCCACACTCCACCGCGGTCACACTAAAAAAGCTCCCGGGAAGAAAGTAATTTAAAGTCAGGAAATTAATGTAAGTAAAGGGATATATGTAATCTAAATAAACAATGTAAACGATGGAAGAAAAGTAGAAATACAAAGTGCGCAATGGAAGTTTTTGAAGGTCACACTAAAAAATCTCCCGGGTACGCCCCAGAGAGCGCCCTATTTGCATTAGATTAATTTATTATTTTCTTCAAAAACTTCCATTGCACACTTTGTATTACTTCTTTTCTTCCATCGTTTACATTGTTTTTTTAGATTACTTATATCCCTTTACTTACAATAATTTCTTGACTTAAATTATTTTCTTCAAAAGTAACTGGGTGACATCGGCCCTTACAGTCACTTACGCACCCAAACATTAGGGACTTTGTGTTATCAACTAATCGTGTGGGGTTTTTTTTCTCCAGAAGTAACTGTTAAAGGCTTTCTGTTAACTCCAGCCCAAGATTTGTAGGTTAAGGGAAAGTTTTAAGTAACAATTTAAAAAAAACTTAAATCTTAAAATTCTACCAGAATATTTAAATGGGTATGTGTCAGTTTGCTGTCACATCTGGCCCACGCTTTGAGGTACCGACGTTACTCCAGTCAACAGTTATTAGGCCCACCACTAACAGATTCAAAATATAGTCTCGTTACATATATGGTGGGATCAATGCCGTTAATTGTAAATTCATATGAGATAAAATGACCAGCCCTCTTTACGTTTATTTAGAATTATAGCCAGCTTTCTCGAGGCTCGTACAGTTGTCTTGTACCATTGGACATTTTTGTTTCAACATAACTGTTTTAATTATGAACAAATACAAAACTTGTTAAAATCAGGACAATCAGAATTTGTAGAAAAATCTTATTTTTGGGGGCGTATGTGACTTTAAGATTTACCTTCCATAAAATGTGCAATATTCCGTAAGTATTTGTTTGTTAATTTGTTCCAGACTGATGAACACGACTGTTTATTGTGTATCAAGTTTTCACTCAGAGTTCAGGTAAAATCTAAAAACTTTTTTTTGTAAACCCGAATCACGTTTTAGACAGCATCTTGCTCTAATGGTTTTGGAGTTGTTTCTTACCTACAATAACTGTCTTCATCTTAGAGCTGACACATTACAATCCTGTCTCGATTAATAAGTATCAACGTTGTCGATTTTTTTAATGAATAAACCTGTTGAATCTGAATTAAGCATCAATTAAATTAATATTAAAACATGTTTCACATGTTAGGGTGCCATCGACAAACTTCTGGAGATAAGATATGGCCTCGAGACGATCGCCTCATGCCTACTGAGCAGCTTTAGCAAGGCCAGAGTTACCGCCCTGGAGGTAAGGTTATATATAGAAGGTATGGCCCATGACGGTTTAAACACGCCAGGGTGAAAACTATATCTTATAATTCTATAAAAAAAGAAAAGCTGTGTATATGTTATTCGGTATTCGGGGGAGTGTACGGTCATTTATGTAAGGCTTGAAATGGATTGTTCATTGTTTTATTTGATACATTTTAAAAGAGATATTCCAATTAATGGACCGTATCAGTTTACCTGGCTTCTTAACACTGCAGGGCAGCATATAGGGAATAGTTTGTACGTAAATGAAAAAATAAACAACTTATATGATTTAAATTACAGATAATAATAATTATTTACAGTTATTAATAATTCTTTTTACATTATAGATCTTAACGGTATCTCTAAGTGTCCCAGATGGTTACACTCGAGTACTGGATTCAATGACCTACATCAGACTCAAGTTTGGAGAGAGCGTTAGGTTTAAACTGCTAGTTAGTATGCTGAATAGCCAGGGATCTGTCTACGTTCTCTTCCAGGTAATTAACACACTAATTAACACCCTAGTTAGGAAATTATAATAAAGATTTAATTATTAGCGCGATTGACATTAATTAGAAGAGAATATGTTAACACTTCAAGCCATGACCGGTAGGCGAAATTGCGATTAGTTGACGCTATTATTGAGGTGGTTTGACACTATAGTTAAGGGATCACACTTCATAACATTCATTAGCAATGTTATAAATCTAAAATGCCTCTGAAATAGGCTGAAGTAAGAGGCCATATATTTATCTGTGAATTCTAATATATATTATATATTTATATTATATTTTTGTATATTATATATATACACAAAAATATATATACATGGATTGGCTTCTCAAAGTGTTCCTTCGCAAGGATTTCAGATTTCTGTTTACTTCCTATGTTTTTCAGACAAATTAATTATTATAGTTGTAGTTATATTTTTCTGCTAATATCCATTATCATTTCAAACTTATCAGGCTCTTGTGTTCAACATGTCGCTGTTAAAAAAGGTTTATTCTTTGGGTTTTGTCCTTAGTTGATTTGTATGCGATTCCTGAATGGTTTGATGAGCTGTACAGGTGGTCAAAACGCCAGAGTATTCCTCCAATATGAGCTAGAAATGGCCGGATTAGACATGGCGCAACTGGAGCAGGTACAGTTCCATAAGCTATCGAAAGGGAAAGAATGTTCAAGCATTCTGATACTGAACACAGACACATTGTTATGGATAACAACTTCTAGGTTTATTAGCACGCGACGTTTCTAAACCTATACCTACCAGCTTCTAAATGCCTCTCAAACAAGTCATTCTGATACTCATGTTAATTTGAAGCTATGCAATAATATATGTTTATTACAATTGAAAATACCAAAGACTTTTTTTTCTAAAAAATAAGTTTGCGTTACAAGTAAGGGAGCAGCAATAAGCTATAATTAATATAACAGTTATTAGTTAAACACCATCTCAACACTCTGCGCTACACAGCTGTATTCCACTAACACCAAACAAAGTGTTTTCTATCAATCTGTACATCAGTCTTGTGTATTACTTTCTTTAACGCTGCTGTTCTATAGTAAATAATATTAACAATAATTATGTTAAATTTATCTATGAGATTGGTTTTCTGTCCTTTGTTTCCAGAACGCTGCAGGTGACGGGTTGGAGTACGATGACCTCAGACGAGAGATAGAAACCTGGAAGAAACGCTATGTGGATGTCCAAGGCTTACAAGAGGAGTTAGTCTCTCTGCAGAATAGATGTTCACTCCTTAGACACCAAGTAAGTTAACTAAATTCCAGTCGAAGAAAAGACATTAGACTTTCACAGACGTCTGTCAAGTTGAATATGTATTGACTGATAATTTATTTTCACAATTTATGCATCAGATGACAGTATGAAATTATTTTTTTGGTCCAATTTGCTTGTTAATGACATGAATTCAGGTGAACAAGTCTGGAGATAGTTAATAAACGATATGCTTAATTCGTAATTGTAAAAGAAATCAAAGATAGTAAATAATACCTTACACACTTAAAAGTCACATTATTTTTCAGCTTTCATTGGATTAAATAACCGTTTATTCTGTGAAAATATGTGTCAATAAAGCTGAAAGTGTGGTTGGCCCATCACACCACTTAGTGGACAATGTCTTCAAACTAGCATTTCCCCAGTTTATTTGTTTATTTTACTCTATTTAAAAAAGAAATATGAAACAATCGTTATTATTTTGTTCCAGGTGGATTCCAAAGAAGATCGTGTAAAGGTAAGATTAGATTCCCTGTCATGCTCCAGTGGAAATAATTGACAAAACAATTGACATTTATGTAAATTATTATATTTATTAAGTGCAAATGTTAATTCTCAGTTATCTCTGGTTATTTATCTCCAGGCACTGGAAGATGTACAGACGGAGTTGGAAACGCAAGTGGCTCAGGTATGGGGCAATTTAACCAAGCAAAATATCTCACTTCAGAAAACTTCTATTCCTGAATTTGCCCGCACAATACTTTAGTAACAGTTTGGGAAGTAACTATTTATTCTTAGAATTTTGTCGCACATTTGAAAATCATTCTTATCTCTGTACTCTTTATCAAAACTTAAACGAAAAATATTTTTTGTCTTGGCCGAATATTTTTTGACAAAAATGGTATTCAAAATAACTCCAATAACGTTTTTGTCTTCCTGTCGGACTCGTTTCGTACTCCATTCAATATTGAAATGATTTCATTATGATACTGTTCTTATTTGAAAAGAATACTATTCCTTACGATGATATTCGTTATAATGACCAACAAAACCGTGCCTTATATATGGTTTACTACTTCATTGTGTGGAAAATTCATGTTTCTGAAGCGAACCTTCTGTTGACAGGATAAGTTGTTACTTGTTTGTCGTTGATGAAAACAGGTTGAGAAATAAAATAATTAGTAATTTTTTTATGAATAGTTGAATTGAATCCATATCGTTATTTCAAATAATTTCAGAAGTAGAAATAATGTTATGTCTCCATTCTTAAGTTGTTGTAATAAATACTTCTTCAACCTTAATTTCAGCTGAGAGAAAGTTGCAATGCATACATTTCTCAGAATACCACACTTCAGGAAAGTTTGGAGAAAATGAAGGTGTGTAATTTTTTCACAAATAATGTTAGGTATTACAGCTGTATGACTTGCCGCTGGAATAGTGAGTATAACTATAAGTCTTCCCTTGATTTTTATATGCTGCTGCTTGCGCTTATAAAATACAAATATCCAAAACAAGTCACTATAAATGGAACTTCTGGATCCTTATACTGTGGGAAAAGTGTCAACAGATTTTCAAATTTAGAGAATTCGGGCAAATGATTTGATGTATTCACACTAAGGATAAAAACACACAAACACGATTTGAATCAATCTTTGTATTTGCTGTATAGACTATGTGTAAAAAGAAAGGAAAAGATGTAGTGAATCAAGAACAGACGACATTGGCACCAGGGTCGCAAACATCCCAGAAGAAAGAGAGTGTCCAAATGGCAAAATCTCTGAGCGTGGAGACTGACTCAACCTCAGAGAGTCAATCCTATGACAATTATATCATGCCAGGTAATGAATGAATTTACCTTCACACATGCCACCATTGATTGACATCAGATGCTAATGAATGACTTGCAGACAGTTTAATTGTTTCAATGAGTTAAAAACAATACCAACTCTTGCAAACATGATGGAATGAAGTAGATCTGAATAAGGGGTCCATTGTAATGGTATCAGTACATCTAGTAATATATAAGATAACCGCATGTTAGAAGTTTCAAATTAACACATACATGTAGACCTGTTCCTTTGGTTAATTCACTGGAAAATGGAACTGTTCCTTTTGTAAATTCACCTGAACATGGATCTGTTCCTTCGGTAAATTCACTAAAACATGGATCTGTTCCTTTAATAGATTCACTTGAACATGGATCTGTTTGGATAATTCATTGGAATATGGATCAGTTTCTTTGGTAAATTCACTGGGGCATTCGCCATCATGCATTCACTTTTATAAACACCTGTTTGTTTACGTCTATAGGATAAAGCAATATTTTAATCTTACATTGCATTACCCTTTCAGTTATCCCTCCGCCCCCACCCCCTCCGCCTCTTTGGGAAATCATGAAACCAAAGAGATCCCTATCTGTACAGCCCAATGTTCGTCTACCATTGTTAAACTGGCAACATTTGACTTCAGCGGAGAACACAGTCTTTCAGGTAAGTGTCATGTGTTAACGGTGCTTAAACAAAGTAAACCGCCAAAACTGTCTTTTTATTTGGCGGTGGTGGCAAAAGTGTCAACATGAGTAGTAAAAATACTTATCATTCAACTTGATTTTAAAATCATAAAATAGAATAGCCGTTGGCTATATTTAGATTCACAGATAGAGATTTCCAAAGTATTTTGGAAAAGACTGTGGTGATTTTGGGGGAGATTACAAAATGTAACAGCACAAGGAAAGAAACTTACAGGATTTAACTATTCGGCTTAAACTATCCTGTTTTGTTTGTTTTGTATAAGGCGATGGACGAAGATCAAATATACAAGGAGTTAAATCTGACTGAGTTTGAGACGAGATTTAAACTGAAGTCATTTGATAACACACCCTCTTCCTCTCCTACCAATTCACAAAAATGTAAGTTATGACCAACCTGGGCCGATTTGAACCTCTGAAATCCACAACTGTGATAGTGACTCTCTTAGCTTGCTTGGACGTCATTTATGAGCAGATTTTGTAAAAAAAAATTTTTTACCATGACTGGTTGATATCTCTGTTTCTGATACAAATTACCGTTAAGACGTTATGTTACATAATGTGGTATAATTTGCATATATGTAAGATAAGACATTAAGTGCATTGTAGATATTTTTCTTCACTCAGTTTTTATCCTGGTTTACGGTTTGATTATATTCATACTTAATCCAGATCGATAAAGTATAACAGTGTCTTTTTTTAAAATTCAGACAGTTACGGTTAAAATGATTTTCCATTTTCAGTCTCACCGAAAAACAACGAAAGAATAAGCCTACTGGGAGCAGACCGTATGAGAAATTTGGGTTAGTAGGTCACAGAGTCTTTTAAATCATATTTTTAAAAACAACGCAATTACATGTAGGTAAAGTGTTGTTATTTCTTTAATTGTGGAATAAATAAGCGTGCTATTATCAGGGATGATTTCGCATGTTTAAATTGACTCAAACTAATTTATCACGCGTGGAATGAACTCCTTAGTCTTAAGCACATATGAAACACGTTTCAAATCCGTTTAATATGTTAACCAATCGAATTATTCCATCTCAATTGTCAGATATAGATAACCGCTTTACTTGGATATCATGGTCGATTCAAATTTGTCAGAATTAGACTTATGTATAATAATCCGGAGGAGAGTCTAGTGTAATGAGAGTAGTGCTGTACTCAAGTCATAACAATAAGGTGCATTTAAATAAACCATTTTTGAATTGAAACATATAATATTTTGGCATAAATGTATGTACATTAGTACAAGAAAAGTTAACGAGGATTCCAAAATCTCAAGTTTGGCTTAATGACACAAATATAATTGTGAAATCTTTGCCAGAAGTTTATTAACAAAGTTTTCCGTTCTTTCTAGTGATTACTAAAAGGAAGTTAGGCTTGACGGGCACTGAGGTCAGAGAGTATGTGGACCAAGTGAACCTGGAGCGCCTTCCCGGTGACTATGCTGAGTTGCTGCTGAGATTCCTACCTACGAAAGACGAGGTAATTTATTTGTCATACTATCGCACTTTAAAATCGACATTTCGTCTTCACAGCCAAAGTTTCCATTTCCTAGATTCCTCGTGACCACCTTCGTTTGTCTTAACTTTTTGATTGCTATCGTTGAATTTTTCAGCAGAACAAGAAACCTTTGTAGTCCACGGTTGTATTTATAGAATGTGTTGAAGTATGCCCCCTATCGGTCTCTCATGAGACGGTTTGTGTCATAACCATGTGTATGGCATTCTCTAGCTCTGCAAGCTGTTCAAGAGGATCAACACTGACCAAAACTGGTTTGAACTGACCGACTTTAATTGTATGTGATGAACAAATATTCCAGAAATATTTAGAGAACTAATTTCAAATCATCTCTGTTTTCCTTGTTTCAGTTGAAAGTCTTGTCTAAACACTCCGCGGAATTTTCCAAACTTGGGGAGGCGGAACAATTTCTGTACCACGTGAGACCTTTCTCCCGTTTACAATGCTGCTAAAAGCAAAATAATATATACATGTATTTCATTCTTAAAGAACGATCCTATTTTGAATTTGGTTTAAATTCCGAGTTTAAGTTAGTGCGAGTAAAAGGAATAACTTTATGTACGTTTTACATATTTGATTAATTTACGGTTTGTGCTATGTATATTATTATAAGTGATTAGAAAATAATGCTTTGATCAATCCATTGATGTTGTCTCTCCTTCATCCAGAATCATGCTACTAAGCATATACATATTGTCTCTCTTCAGTTAGGAAAAATCAACGACTGTAAAACCAAACTGACAATCATGGCCTTTGTTGGAGCGTTTGATGATGTCACCAAATCACTATCTGTTGTAAGTGGGGTAATCATTTGGTGTCAATACACAAGTTAAATTCAATCGTTTAATTGGTACTTCTTTTACATTTTATTTGTTATACTATATTACCCTCACAGTTATTCTGAGTACATTTCCATATTTTACAGTCACTTAACTAAATATTAATTTGATCTACTAATCTTGCAGAAAAGTTTTGGTTTTGAAATGTCCATGAATGATTATTTTATATATATTTTTTTGGCAGCAAATCACTGCGATTCTCAAGGCGTCACGGTCTATTCTAAGTAGTTGGAAACTGAGGAAGATATTCCAGGTAACCCAGATTCCTCTCGTTTTGTTTTCCATTGTACATACCCTCGCATTAACAATTATATTTTATAAGTATAGTGGGCTAAGTAGTGCCTGCACCTGGTACCTATCTTATTACCCTGATCGATATGGCAACGTCAGCCTATTGGTAAAGTTTGTTCTTATTGTTTAGGTTTCATTAACGTAATGTTATTCTTGTCGAATTTTCCTGCTACTATTTTGCTTTGAAGCGGGCATTAATTTGTGTAAATATCAGGGATAAAGTTAAAAAAGGATGTAACCCTATATCAAGGATATTATAATTTAAATCTAACCCTTATTGAACATAGTATTAATAAAGTAATAAAGTAACTAATTGTTTTTCCCTGCAGCTGATCCTTGCACTGGGTAATTATCTGAACTGTCAGAGGCGAGGTGTAGCTGCTGGCTTCAGATTGGAATCCTTAACAGTGGTACGACATCGACATGTCAAGAAAATCGTTTATTAACCCATAACTGTACTCTATTTAAAACCTATTTTTCAAATGCGGTTACAATTATGCATTTTCTCTCGTTTTAATCAACTTGTTTGTATAAATCTGCCGGTTGGTGAATTGTATCGTACACATAAAGTTCCACAAGTGGGTTGACTGGTTATTAAACTACGAATCCTCCTATCTACATCATTAAAGTCGTATATTTTCCCCATTTTTTCCTAAAAAAAACCAACTATTCTTGCACGAAAATTAGGTTAGTTCAAACATTATTTCCTAACTTTCAAAAGTATTAAACAAATCCGGTTTTAAAGCCACACGAGTTTGATAATATTTTGTATGAAATGTGTAAATTGTAGTTGTTATATTTTCAATGTGTAATTTTTAGCTGAGTGAAGTGAAGACAACAGATCGTCTTCACACTTTTCTTCACTACTTAGCGGACCTTGTGGAGACCCAGTATCCTAGTTTGGTGAATTGGACTGAAGATTTGGATATCAATGTGCAAAGATCAGGTATATTGATACAGAGCCAATAATGTTTCTGAATAACATTGAGAATACATTATTGTAATACGGATTAAGCATTCTAGTATAAGAATTTACTTGCTCATTAACAATACAAATAGTAGAATGAACCTATAGTGATATGATACTGATTTACTATACTGATATGAGAATTTACCAATACTGATATACTAGCTATACTG
>JAVFBZ010173397.1:3746-16170 GCA_032466195.1 Katharina tunicata | reverse complement strand
CAGCATTATGTCCTTAAACGCTGGAGTACAAACAGCATTATGTCCTTAAACGCTGGAGTACAAATATCATTATGTCCCTAAATGCTGGAATATAAATATTATTATGTCCTTACACGCTGGAATACAAACAGCAATATGTCCTTAAACGCTGGAGTACAAACAGCATTATGTCCTTAAACGCTTGATATCCGAGCGGAATGGTGCAACTACAATTAATAACTAGAAACATCTAGTGTGTGAGAACTTTTCAAATAGACAGTCATAAAAGAGGAGTGCGTGAGCATTTTAAAATACAATTATTAAATACAAAGTCGTAATATACATCTAAAATCATATATTCAACAATTTCTCGATGTAGGTGAGGAAGGCAATATGAAGAGAGTGTGTTAATGAGATTAGGACCTATATAGTTTACTACCTTACCGGGATTTTACTTTTTAATATTGACTTGAGGACGTGTACAGGAAATTGACATTTCCTGTCATAAGAGATTTGATTCATTAGTAAAGTGAAAAACAACAATATGTTCGTGACAAACAGTTTTTTTTAAATTCATTTTCCAATTTGTTTGTGTATTTTCTAATATTAACAATAACTGTTGGTTTTACTCAACAAAAGAGACATCCATATATTGGAAGGACAAAAATATGAATATATTATTTTTAGGATGGAACATTTTTTCGTGCGTGGAACAAACTTTCATTACAGCTTAAAATGATCACTTCCATCTCACTATTCAAACGAGAGTTAACACACCATCCCTTACAAGCATGATTTTATTAAAAAAACATGGTTAGTGACTGACGGACAACCATGTCAATCATTTATTTCACCTTTATACGTATGATAGTTTTTAACTTGCTGATATCTTTAAACTATCAGTGAAATGTTCTTAAAAACTTAAAAGACGTTAAACTCCAATAAGATAAATGAATCAAACTTTGGAGTTATTAATTCGGTCAATGTTTAATTTTATTTTGACCACGGGATAAAACAAGCCCTTCGGGGTTTTTATTCCCACCATATTAACTAAAATGTATATGAAATTTGTGTATATCTATTTATTTATGTACTCAAATTTCCAGAGATCTCGTAACAATAGAATGTGTTGGCTGCTCCGGTGAATGGTGGACGGTTCGTGGGGGCTGAATGTTTCGGTTGTTTGGGCCACCTTCATCAGTGAAGTGACTGCTGGATATGGTTTGAGTGGCTCGGGACGAACTGTTCATCGTTCACTGGAGTTGTCGCCATATTTAGCATTCATTTGTATTCCCATGAAACACTGCGACTGCTACTAGCCTTTCTATTGTCTTAAATTCTCCGCTATCAGGCATTCTTGTATTTATACATGTATTTTCAGTCAAACAATATGTCAAATAGCATGTCGCTGTTTCATAAATCAAAACTTATTATGGATTTACTTATATTGATTTTGAATATGTTGTGTATGTACTGTATCATATGGATTTACACTCTTTGGATATGTATATTCACTTGTAATATGGTGAAATAAATTAAATGAAAAAATATATGTTTATTTTACCCATCGAATTGACTTACTGGTATTTGCTGTGGATTACTGTATTGAACGAACGAAAACCGCAATTGGCCAGTTTTAACTGAAAATTTGATTTATGTTTTTTTATTGCAGCTTTAAAAACACGTAAAATTCAAAACAAATTGCAGAGAATATTAGTGAAACTAGGGTGAATTTCAATAAGTTGTTATGCAATTGAAGAAAGGATATTTAAGCGAGGGATGGGGGAAGAATATGCTAACATTAATTTAAAGTGTGTTGGATACGGTCGACCTTGTAATGATTATGCCAACCTTGTTCGCAGCAAAGAACTTACCACATAAAATAAATCTATTATATGACCATCAATAATCAAATCTATTCAATTCCTTGAATCCTGTTGTACTGTGGGAGCGATTCATAGTGCCGCTGTGAACGGGGGAAAACATGACTCAGCCCTACTACAGTATGTCAAAGCATAGGCTTGTTACATAAGATTTCTTGAATCTATTTGTTCTGGTGCCTCGTTATTCGAATAAAGACAAGTTGATGGTATAGTTGTAAAATTGTCCTGCCTTGTCTTAACTGTTTCTGTCTCGTATAATATTGAGGGCAATGTAACATTATTGTACTGTTAATTGCGTAACATTCACTCACTCCGCATTAGAATAAGTCACAGACATTTCCAACACAAAGACTTCTGTTCAACTACAGAAAAGAGGACTTTGTTTACCTGTATTAGAATACACGGAGTCAGTTGATGACAGTTTTGAGCTCTTCTTTGACTTTTTATTCGCTGCTTTGAAGGACTGTGTACCTACCTTCACCTTAAGAAAAAAAAACAAACAATTCCCTGTTTGTGTGACCCCGATCTGATTTCATGAGCCGAAGAAAAAGAACTTGCCAGAAAAAACTAGCTTTAAAATGGGAAGAATAAAGACTCTTTTGAAATTTTTCGTCTATTAGGTCGAAAGTCAAAAGAGTTCAAAGAGCAAAATACAGAGATTATATTTCCAATGTCGAGTAAATGAAAACCCCAAAAGATTTGTTAATGATAGCGCCAATATCTATCCTGGGACTCCTTTCACGAAGCTATCTTAGCCTAAGATGAACGTAATTACCATGACGACACTATACCTTCAGTACTGGTCGTTATGGTAATTACGTTCATCGTATGCTAAGATCGCTTTGTGAAACAGTGCCCTGATGGTCAAACTCCAAATAGTATAGATGACACCTCCTCAATAGATTATCGTCAATAACTATAACTTAATTAGATGTTTTGAAACACTTAAAGAATTTAAACCCACGGACTTGATCTGGGATAAATAATGATATTAAATAGCGTTTACAATAGCATAAATCTAACTGATTTCGCTGAACTATTTTAAATAGCGGTCTTCTCATTGAAGTAGACCTTCGCTCATTTCAGCCGAGAGTCCGTGAAAGTTCGACACAATGTCCCCCCTCCCCCAATAATTTTCTCGTGAAATATTGATTGTATATGATAAATAGATTATAATGACAGTGCGGGTACGCGCCATTGTATCAGCTCTCGATGTCTGAGGTCGGACTGCGTATCAATCTTGATACTGCTTTCGGACCTCAGACAGCTCGAGCTGATACAATGGCGCGCATCCCGCACTCTCATTATAATCTATATGTATGCATCGACTCGATTTATCATGGCTGGCCTCTTTGCCTCTGTCACGTGGTATGTCGTAAGTCCTGGTTCTCGACACAACACTTTATTGCCTAACCCAACGCTAATTGGCTCGAGCTGACCAAAATGCCAGTACAATTGAACTGGTTCGTCCATTGAAATATCCCCGGACATGTTATAATGAAAAACTAAAATGGACCGCTCACCGCAGTTAGATCTGTTTTGAAATTTAGATCAAGGGTATTTATTAAGTTATGTGACAACTTTGTGCTGTCGGTGAATGGTGGTAAAATGGAGGTCAGACACCTCGTAAAACCATCAGGCGATCTCCGTATCCGGACGAAAAAAAACTTATATACCTAAGATCGACACGGGGATTCGAACGTCGGCCACGGCGCAGCCCTCGTGTCTGTGACAATCTGCGAAATGCAAAATATTGAATGTGCAGAACGAAATATTTATAGAAAATCACCCCAAAAAATATGAATCATAACGAGGTTGAACACCAATATACTGCCATCGCTTCGTGTCTCGGGAACTACATCAGGCGGAAACTCCACTGAACAATATTTATCATATTTAAACATCACGGTACAATGTTTTTAGACCAACGAAATACAAACAATCAAGTAGAAAAGCAGCACACGTTAATTTTATTTCACTACAGATTTGATTAATATACCCCATCTGCCATGTTGAAGCCAAGTCTTAGTTACGCTAAATCGAATTTTGCAAACACTGATATCGGGTGCTTTCATTTGCAGGTTTTGCTGATTCAATTTTGCTGGTAAGTGAACTTGTCTTCGTTGAATTAGTTTCTCTCTATCACTATGCTGATTCAAGTTGTCATTTTGAAGTTCCGATAGTAAGTGTAAGTGTTAACCGGCGTCGCCCAGCTCTTGTCAGAACCTCCGAAAAATGTGGAAAAAAACATACCATTAATCTTGATTGTTTTGGAATTTCGAAAGTTGACATTTTTGAAGAAAAGGACTTGTTTGCCGTTCCACCACACTTTGATGTAACCATTCTTCTTCCCGACATCATTGAGTCGAACCCGCTGACTGATAGTGTTCCATTTACCTCTTTTGAATCGCCAGTTACCGCGACCAATGGAATGGCCGTAATCGAAGTTACACTTGACTTTTGGTTTGCGATTCTTACAGAATTGTTTGTGTTGTTCTTTAGGAGCATAGAGATAAACTTCCCCGTCTCCTTTAGCACGAAACATGAACCGAGTAGAGAAGCATTTGGAGGTGGACCGTCCACCAGAGCATTTCTTTGATCCGCCATAGAGACCCGGTAGCTTCCCGCCTTTGACGAAGTTAAAATTCTTTGCGAAGTAGACTTGGTATGTGAGGGTAACAATCTTCTGTGGTTTAGAAAGTCTCTTAAAGAACCCCGCTCCTCCTCTTGGAGAGGAAGAAGGTTTGTAAGACTTCTTGGGGTAAAAAATCCGCAGCACTTTCTGCTTTCCCCCGGCTGGATTTGTCACTGTCGCCATGTTGGATTCTCCAAAAGACCGGTCACCAGACGGAATTTCCTTTAACTGAAGGTTCGAGTCTTTCCAAAGAAGTTTACCAGCTAAATAAAAGAAAATGATACATATCATTATATCAAAAGATTGTATCTTATTTTAAGTTACTAAAAGTACCAGAAAATTCCAGGTGTAGTCGAGGACCGTGTATCTAACTTTTTAAAGTTCGTGAAATTTTCTTGTGTCTGTCTATCGAAGTTAAATTTAATAGTCATAATACTGATAATGGTCACTTTACCCATGATTGTTTTAAGAGAGGCATGTTCAAATAAATATAAAATCGAATAAACATATACACATTTACAATAAATATAAACAAATATTTGTATACATTTATATTGTATGATGAAACATAAAGCAAAAGTGGTGAAACATAAATTAAATCTTAGAGTTTTGTTTAGATTAAACTAATAAAAGTGGTACTGCATATATGGTACAGCCTGTCTTTCTCTTGTCACAACTCAACTCTCAAAATGTAAATCGATAATTATCTTTTTTGTCTATTTACTGCCAGTCTATGCTTCATTCTTGTTTCAGTCACTTAACTCTGTCCCATCCAATTAACAGCTTTATTTAATGAATAACCATTTGTTAGGCTATAGGACATCAATTGCATTCCCCACAAATACAAATCGACATAGAGCAGGAAAAGTAAAATAAAGAAATAAAATAGAACAATTTTGCATAACATTTGGTCGAAACTACAAATGCAACAAGATATCCACATCTCGTGAAAGAGGTTAAATTGCTTTATAGGTCGACTTATCAGGTCATTAGTAAGCAGCCTCGCTATCGTGTTCACAGCTAATTAACAATGCCTAGTCATAACATACACGCTCCGTCACGGATGTAAATCAGTGGACTGTTTAAATACAACTGCCTAAGCTTACCTGACACACAGGCCAAAGCCAGCAGTAAAACAACCCTGACAATCATCCTGAAAAACAAATTCAGAATTTGAATAAAAAAATCAAAGTACAAAATAATCAAACAAAAGTTTCAACCGCCATTTAAATTTTCTATTTTATCAAATTGAAACAATGAGATTCCGAAAAGGAATAATGCGCGACTTTCTGCCTGTTCTTTTATATATCTTTACAATTCCCAACTGTTTTAAGGAAGTTGTTGGCAATTTCTCATATTCGAATATAATTTTAACTTTATGCACTTATAAGGACATTTTTTAATGGACAGCTAACACGAATCAGATATAAAAGGTCCATTAAAATATGAGATATAAAACCCTAAGACAATAGATAACAATAACAACAATAGAAACAACCAGAAAATATTCTTCTAAAATTACTGCAATCTTTTGAAATATGGCGTTTATACAATCTGTTACAAATGTTCTGAACTAAACTCGAGCCCCGTACTTACTTGGCTGGTCTTGCTTCTCTTCGTTACAAATAAGAATACAATCTTTCTTATCTTTTATGTATATTGTCAGTGCATGTAGTTTTCAAACGTCACAGCCACCACCCGCGGCATTTCTCGTAAACGGAAGGGACAAGCGCTGAATCGTATATTATAATTATATACGTTTTTTACCCGCCCATTTTCATTTCTACCCCTGGGCAAAGAAATTATTATTATTATATAAATCTATTATATTTGCTCTGCAGTACGACTTTTATCTTGTACGTTGTAATGTATCCTAAATATCTCATACTTTGCATAAAACAAAATAAAAGTAACTACGAATACTGAAGTCATAATGTTTGATATTCTTTATTTCGGTGTAGTTCTATGTAGCCATCGTCAGGAATATGTCACCTTATAATACAATACAGGTTTATATATACAAATGTTATTAATACAGTTCACTATAACAAAAGCATGAAAATACAGAAAACCTTGGAAAAGTCTTGTTCAAGTAACTAGCACATTCTAAGTGTTGTCATTTATGATGTATCAAATAAACCTATCTACTGTGTGGTTCGAACTCGTTACCAACTTCGTCGGGCTTATTCTCAGGAGTTGAACTAAATTTGTATCATGCCACTTTAATGTTATAGCTTTTTTACCTTTTACATTTCTAAAAGTCGTGTTTCTCATGAAAACAATTATTTATTTTATTACAAAGAAAGCATCTGTGTATATAGCCATTCACTGGTGATTGGGGATTGGTGAGGAGTAAGCTGGCTGCGCAGTGCATAAGATAGGATGTGCGCAATGCTGCGCAGGTCACCGAGGTTACCCGAATTTGACCGAGAGGGTGACCGAATGTTACCGAGAGGGTCAGTTAGAAGGTGACCGAGAGGGTCAGGGGTCAGTGAAACGCAGTGAGGTCACCGACATCACCGAGGCATGTGATGGTGGTGTGATGGGTAGGAGAGAGGGGGTGAGTAATTACGTGGCGGTGATGACGTCACGGTCGTCTGCTCAGTGAATGAGGCATTGGCAGGTTGAGTGATGGGTTGAATGGGAGTGATCGTGAACAGTGTTTGGGATCTAGTGAAGTCACAGGTAACATCTGCACACCAACAGTGTTGAAACAATGTTTATGTGACCCAGTATTTCTTCCAAAAAGCGTGTGAAGGTCTGCAACAAAGTTCACTGGAATAGAGGAAAAACAAGTTGAAACTGTGGTCACCCAGTGCCAACTAACTCAAAAGGATGTAGTGTTAAAACACACACGAATGAGGACTGTTAAATACATAGGATTTGTTTTTAGAATAATTAGTTTAGGGAGTTCATTGTTTTGATATGAGAAGTATATTTAAAGCGCAGGGTCACACAGGGTCAGTGACGTCACAGATCACACAGGTCACACAGGTCACGGCGCATGCATGCAGCAAAGGTAGGGAGTGATCATGAACAGTGTGTGTGTGGGACCTGGTGTTGGTTTCGGCGCATGCGCGGTAGGGGTTAGTGTGGGGCTCCTGTTGCGCCTGCCATGTAGGTGTGTTTTGCGCAACTGGGTGTTGAATATGGTGTGTGGGATCGAGGGAGGGTGTGGTGGCGTGGGGGATGCATAAGACAAGTTGTGCGCAGGGTGACAGGCGTGATGTCACAGGTCACGGTGCATGCGCGGGGTGTTTGTTTGTAAAAATAAGGAGAAAAGAATACTACATATGATTAAAATAGAAAAAAAAGAAAAAAGAAGGCAATTGAAGAAAGAGGGTCACAAGTCATAGGTCACGGCACATGCGCAGTGGTGGTTGGGTGTTGCGCAGGCTATGGAGATGTGTTTTTGCGCAGCTGGGTGTTAGATATGGTGTTTGTTTGGGTGAGAAGGTGTGAGAGGGGGAGAGAGGGGTGGTGATGTGGCGGATATGAAGTCACGGGCGTCTTCTCAGTGAATGAGGCATGGGCGGGTTGAGGGTGGAATGGGTAGGTAGTGATCGAGAACAGTGTGTATGTATGGGATCTGGTATTGGTTTCGGCGCATGCGCTCAGGCCATGTAGGTGGGTTTTGCGCAGCTGGGTGTGTGGGAGCGAGGGGTGGTGACGTGGTGGATATGTAGTCGTGACGACACAGGCCACGGTGATTTCGCGGTGGTGGTTGGGGTGGAGGTCCTGTTGCGCAGGCTATGGATGTTTTTTTGCTGGGTGTTGGATATGGTGTGTGAGGGAGAGAGGAGGAGAGAGTGATGTGCGGTGACGTGGCGGATATGACGTCACGAGGGTTCACGGCAGTGACGTCACAGATCACGGCGCATGCGCGGTGGCGGTTTTTGGCGGGCTAGTGTTAAAAGATAGGGAATTTGTGGGGGTCGTGCAGCTTGAGTCTGGGCTTCAACCTGACCTGTCTCTCCCTAGCCTTCCACCCACAACAGTCTTGGTTGAAGTCACCTCCAACAGGTGATACTCTTCAACTTGGCGCCTAGGACCGTATGATAATGCCCTTGACAACATTTGTACAGGATGGTCTTTTTGTCCGCCTTCGCCCACAGGAAGAGGGTATAACTCTCACAATGGCACTCACACGCTGTCGTCCCCCATTCCTCTTGGTTGTGAATGTGGATACCTCCATAGTACGGTTCCGGGTTGGCCAAGGCGCTCTCCATTCGCAGTAGTGGGTTGGTCAAAAGCTGGATGGTAGCTGGTAGCGCTGTATGGCTGGTAGATAGCATGAAATTCAAATGCGTTTTGGAGGTTCTTTTATCGTATTGGAGGTGGTTTGAAGCTTTTCACTGTCACTGCGACGTTCGCTGATTTGTCCTTTTTAAGGGCGCATTGTGTGTTGATTGGTTGATGAATCACGCGACGTGGAACATGTCGACATGAAAAAAGCCTTTTTAACACGGCGATACTCAGACTTTCGAATGGTATCACTTACACCACGGTACCAGGTTGTACTGTAAAAGGCGAGCGCCATAAAGCGTTGACAGACGACTATTTCACACGGCATTCAACGTTATTCAGTAAAATCCTACCTCAAAACACGAACACGTACATGCACTGACTGGCTGAAGCCCTGGAACAGTGGCGCGTGCTCCACGAACATCTGCACAGCTACAGTGTTAAAACTATGTTTGTTGATCAAGTTTTTCTTCCACTTAGCGTTTGAAGGTCTGCAACAAAGTTCACGGGGTTAGAGGAAAAACAGGTTGAGACTGAGTTTAACCCAGTGCGAACTAGCTCAAAAGGGTGAAAAACACACACGAATGAGGGCTGTTAAATGAATACGATTTTTTTTATAAGAATAAGTTTCGGGAGTTCATTGTTTGGTGTTATAAGTATATTTTAAAAAATGCTGATGATGCGAGGAATACATGAGACTCTTAGTTTTGTTACAGGCTGCGTGGTGCATAAGACATGGCGGGCCTTGCGCGGGGTCACAGGAGATGTGTCAGCTCGGGGTGGATTGAGCACGATAAGTAGGTGTGCATGCACGTGTGTGTTAAGAGTGTCGTGCGAGCGTGTGTATGCGCGGATAAGTTAGGAGTGTGAGGGCTGTGGAGTCTGGTGTTCATTGAGGAAAATACATTGTAAATTGGAGAAACATATCTTTCGGGAGTATTAGGTTGGTCTTTAAAGAGCCTTTGGGGCGTCCTGGTGGTGCTGTGTGGGTGGTGGGTTCTGCATGCTACTGTTGCATGGTGTCTGGATGGGTCTGACTGGGTGTTGGGGCTGGGGTGGGCGGGTCTGTTGGTGGTAGGGTGGTTTAGATGTTCAAGTAAGTGGTGGACACACCTTCGTACAACTCCTTCCGTTCGGCGTGAAAGTAGGTGAATGCGGCGTTCTGCATCCCTCGGTTGACGCCTATACTACTCTGTTGGGTCTTGAGCACGTCTAGGTACATCCCCATAGTCACATTGCTTCGACTCACGCCTTTGCAATACAATTTGTCACCTGCTTCACCCGAGTAGGTTTTGGAAAAGAGTGATGACGTGTGTTCTACGCTCCATTCTTCCTGGAACATACCCGATGTCCACTTATCAAAGTCGTAGTGTTCACGTCGTGGGAGCCAGCTGTCCCGTTCTCGCTCGTGTCACAACACTTGCGCTTGACGAAGATTCCCAATTGGGGTGTGAGACGTCCATGTAAGTTGAAACGGTGTCCACCTCGCAGTACGTTGTTTGCCGTATTGGTAGCTCATACATCCGATTTGTAAGGGTAACTTGTCGTGGATGTGTCGTCGCCGATGATTACCGTCTTTGTGTTGCAGATGTGGATGTCTGTGTGATATCGTCTTCCCATAAGCAGAGTTTGCAAACCAACAGAAAAAAACATCAGGTGAGACAAGATGTGTTGATGGGTACGTGTGTGTGTATGTGTGTGTGCGCGCGTCTGCGTGTGTGTGTGTGTGTGCGTGTATATATGTGTGTAGTTTTAGACTTACCTAAGAGTTTCATGCAGCGGGCACCGCGCAGTTTGTTCGCACGAAAACATTATCTTTTAACGTGGCACCACACCTGCATGGCATGGTACCTGGAGTATTCAGAGGTGTTGAAGAACAAACTTCACCTACCTCACACGAACTCCCCATCCTGCGTTTCAACGCTTGTCGGTATGATTTCAACATGAAACGCTACATGTACTCTTTCTTGACTTATCAACAATCACTCAAGTATGTCATCAAAAAACCACTGTCACCCTCCTGTGCTTTGATGTATGCAGCTATCTAGCCCCCAACTTTAGCTACGACAAGTGGATAAAAGCTTACGACTATCGACGCCTCAGAGGGACATTTTGTTACACCTACGTCAATAGTTTTGCATGCATAGAGGAGACCACCCTTCCACCCCGTGTCGCTTTCAAGAACACGTTGAAAAACGGAGAGCTCTCCACCGAAGAGTATGCAACCCTCCAAGTCGTGTGGGAACGTGAAGGGATGACCACCCTGACGGACGTAAGGCCCTTCATGGAAGCCGCAGAGAAAATGGCTACGTTTTATCGAGATCTGGGGGTGGATGTCTTTAAACAGTGCATCAGCATTCTAGGATTGACACTACGTTACGTGTTTCGAGAGTTGTCGGAATATTTTTCACTCGTGGAAGACAGAAACGCCGACACGTACGAGTTTTTGAGGAAAAACATCGTGGGCGGACCCTCCATCATTTCCACCCGTCACCATCAAGCGGGTGTTCGAAGAATCGCAGTGGTAAAACAAGTCAAACGATCGTGGGGTTTGACCCCAACGCGTTGTACCTCTCCTGTCTAGCCTCGGGGATGCCAGTCGGTCTCTACGCTCGCTGGTTGCCCTCAGACTCAGAAGACGTCTTTATCTTGCGGTGGTCTACAACATACATCGCATACCAATGGTTAGAGAGGTTAGCACTTTGTCGAAGTATCACGATTCGACACCATCCTAACCATACGGAGAAACGGGTAGGATATAGTTGATACCGGTGGATGGGTTCGTTGTCGTGAACGGACGTTGCGCCGTGTTTCAGTTCAACGGTTATTATTGTCACGCTCACCAGGCTTGTACATTGATGAAGGAGCGGTATAACACCAACCGAATACAATCAGCGGAGGAATTTCAAAGCGTGACGATAGCCTACGAAATGTATGTCAAATCATTGGGATATATTGATATCTGGGAATGTGAGTTTCGAGACAAATGTCGAAAAAATCCTCGTCTATCCGAGTTTCTTAAGGCCCGCACAAACCCTTTACACCGTTTCAAGACCCGAACCCAAAACAACTTCTGGTCGCCGTCCACGACTATGAGCTGTTTGGCTTTGAGGAGTGTGATCTCCATGTCCCCGACCACCTCAAACCAACTTTCGCCGAGTGTCCTCACACCCTTAAGAACACGATGGTGTCTCGAGACGACATTGAACCGCACATGAAGGCGTACGCAGAGGAACATTCTGTAGACACCCAGGCGTATGTTGATCCGAAGTATGTAGGTTGAGAAAATTTTACCGGGGGCACCCCTTCTTCGATGGCACTTGAACCACGGAATCGTGGTGAAGAAAATCTACCAGGTGATGCAATACCGGCCCAGTGCCTCCTTTCAGCCCTTTGCCGAACGTGTGATTAAAGCGCGTCGAGAAGATGAAGTACACCCCAGCAAAAAGCTGATCGGAGAAACCATGAAACTCTTCGGTAAGTCTAAAACTACACACACAAACATTCACGCACATACGCACGAACATACAAACACACACACAAATCCCCACACACAATGTTCATTTCCTACCCATTAAACCCTTCACTCGCCCCTGCCTCATGAACGTGACGTAATGTCCGCCATCACCACCACGGTAACCTCGGTGACCTTCGAGACCTCACTGCGTTTCACTAACTTCTG
>JAVFBZ010173386.1:0-16172 GCA_032466195.1 Katharina tunicata | reverse complement strand
GTATAGTGTAACTGGAGTGTTAATGAAGGTGAGTCTCTCTGTTTTCAGAATACTGTAATTTGATTGAATATCAAGCTTTGTCAGACTTTGACACCCCATCCTTGGAGTGAAATAACTTTTAGTACAGGTAGCAAACAAACAAATAAATCTGACTTCTTTATATCTATGTAGCTTAACTAAGAAATAGTGGCACTGAATATGACAACATAATATGATATTGGCTAGTTCATGTGTTTACACAAATTCGCATTTTGATAAGCTAAAAAGTAATTTATACTTTATTTTTTTATCATAAGTCACAATGGCCCGTGGATAGGGAATAATTAGGAACGGACTTGTCTGCTAGACTAGGGTTGTCTCTTAGCTTTGGACCAGCAAGCGGTTGTACATGGGAAATAACCTTCAGTACTGGTTCAAACTTTCATGAAACAAACAAACAAACCTTATGTTTTGTATAAACATACAGAGAACTTTTATATTGTCAAAGAAGTGTACCGAATAAATTTGATGTTCTTGTTCGAGATTTAGAAAATGAGATTATTTATCGGCTTTAATTAATCGCTATCCCTGTGCCAGTGGGAATAATCTTTCTAAAAATATATACGAGATTAGTGCTTTTGCAAAAAGATTCATTTTTTAATTTTTTAATTATTAGTTTATTGGTAATTAAAAATCTGTCATTAGTGAAATAGCCATAAGTGAAATTTGTACTTGGATTTCATTCTTTCTTTGCCATCATGCTATTGTAATATTAATAATTAGAGCCAGATTACCAACACAAATTTGTTAAAATCTGTTAATAAGACCCCTTGTAAAATATGTACAGATGGTTTGCAGAATTTTTTAGGTTTGAAAATGCTTATAAAATTACTCATTTCCATTTCAAGATACTGATACAAAAAGGCACTATGAAAGGCGGTTGAAAATCCCCACAATTCTAAGTATTGTTAATTCACCCATAACAAAACAAGGTAGCGCCACTCCGAAGTGCCTTATTCTATTTAACTCTTAAGAAGGGCACAAAGGCTGCCGCAGAATGAACAGGATAGGGATGGTGTCTTATTGAATATAACTGATTGATTGATGGATGAATGTATAATAAATGGCTTAATCATCCAAAAATAAAAAAAAACAGTCCCAATGAAGATCTGGTGGTATTTTGATCGGAGTTGAGAATTCTTTTTATTCAAATTTGCTGAAGTTGTATGTTCTTTTTTTTTTGGCTGCAAAATGTGACGATTTAAAATTGATAATATTTTGACTTGATATTTTTCTATATTGGAAAAAAATTATAGTTTGGTTGTTTTTTTTTTTTTGTTTTTTTTTTTCACTTATCCATATTGTAGCATTTGTTATGGTACTGATTCAAATTAAATCACACAAATTAATCAGATTGGTTGTTTGGTTTATATATTGATAAACTGAGCATTTACAAATATTTTAACTTATTCATATTGTCTGCGGGGTTTTCAAATAAGACAGCAGAATCAAAAGAGAAATTTTGAGCGAGTTTTGCATTTAACAGATGCACCCCTCTTGTTCTAATTAGCACCTGAAGAGTATTTTTAACATTTACCTGTCACATTTGAAGGTGTTTGTTCACTCATCTCTTATCATATCACCTTTCTAGACTGACTTTGTAAAGCATTTGTTACATTGGATGCAGGAAGTACTAAAAACACCTTTTGTTGAAAATTGCATAAAGAAACAGGTATGAGTTTTTCATGTTCATTGATATGTAGTTCTTAATGTAAAATGCAGGTGTACACTTTGTCATAAGTAATATTACTCTTTTCTGTGTGATAAAGTGCAGAATGTCTATATGATCAAGCCATGGTGTCAAGAATTGAGACACCTGTAAAGCATAGGCATTTGGAACTGCACCATGAAAGGTGTTTTCTCCTAATTAATCGCTAGATCCTAAATAGCAGTATAATTATTTAATAGCTGTGTCAAAAAGAACTTTTGGTTTAATGCTTTCATTGGTAAAGAAGTAAAGGGGGTATTTCAGACAGACCTCTATAAAGGTGTTGCACTAATTAACGCTTTTTCAAGTACTGGGTTATGTGAAAGATTCACAGGTGTGACAATTGTTTGAAGCTCTTACTTCCTGCTTTTAGTCAACCTGTCAAAATTACCTGAGACAATTAAGACGTCTGAAGTAAGAAAGACCTGCTTCTCACCTGGGGCTAGATGTATCTACTCACATCTACATGCCGCTTACCCAAATCCCTCACTAATTGAATTTTTTTGCCCTCCTTTTTTCTCTTAGCTGAATGTAAATTCGTTAATGTATCTGATAAGATTTCACACCTGTAGCTCAAAGGGGAATTGAATATAATCACCCTAAATATATGTTGATATATATTTAAATATTTCAACGTCACCTGAATGTATAATGATGTAGATAATTGTGTAGAGGCTGGGTTGTTTAAATTATGCAAAGCTACAAATGTTTTTTGCTGTTCAATAAACAAGAAGAAACTGGACAATTCTGATTAAAATCATCCTTATCAATGCTTGAATTGCTGATATAGGTATTAAAATATTTCAACTATGCCCATATGTACTTTTTTAGAATTATGTAGGTAATATACGAAAAGTTTGATCAATAGTTATTTTGATAACCCAAGTTTTTTAATAAAATATTTAAGGATTATTAATAAATTGGGATTCCCATTAAAGGTATACATTTTAATGTAACTGTCCAAAATATATATTTTTTTATATTTCACCATTACCTGTAATCACATGATGTGATCAAAACTTTTTATTTGATTTAGATTGTGTCAAATCATGGTTAATTTGACAACTGGTGATCTCTTACTAAGCATGTGCTTAATTCAAATCATTCGAATATTTGAGAAACTAAAAGACAGAAGTATAATCAGCATATCTTCAAATTAATCAGTGATTATAAAGTTGATAAAAACAAATCAGATTGATTTTGCTTCAATTCCTACTTATCCAAATTCTTCCAATATCACAAAACTAAACATATATCAACAGTATTAAAACTGAAGGCCATCAGAAGAATTAATCTGTGGGGAATTTCTCATTTTTTCCTTGGTTTTTTCTGATTAGTAGGACAGCAATTTCCTTTTCAATGTTTGTCATTCAACCACATTAAAACACCCACAGTCTGTATACAAAGGCTGAGCTAAAGTAGTCTTCAAAAATTGTACTTGGAACACAAAAGAAAACTATTAACCATTCACTGTCAATCAAAAGTAATAGATGTTCCCATCAGCCAATGAAATTCGTCTGTTTTGAATGCAGCCCCGCCCACTACCCCCAGACATTGAAACAACCTTTCATAAACATTATGTAAATGACCTTTAGAGCAAAAGTATAATCTATCTGTACGTAACATGTTTTAGATTTAAATATGTCAGTCTACTTAAAATCATAAATTGTGTGATTAATAAAGATCAGAGATTATATATTGTGGCAGCTATAATAATAAGTCATACATGGCTTATTTACCGATAGTTGTCACTGAGTAAGTTTGTAGGTTGATCTGTTGTTTTTCTTGTTTTTTTGTGAGTGTTTTTTTAATGGGTAACAATTTTATTTTCCTGATATTTGGCATCCGGAATATGAAATGTTTTTGTTATCATTAAACTGATTCTGCACATATATATCTGTTGTTTATGCTATAAACAGCTCTTTATGACCATTTACATATTTTTCTAATTAAACTTCCATAACATTTTAATATCTTGGGACAGAAACATTTTTGTTTTCATAAAATTACTGTCACAAAACGCCTAGTTTGTTTAAATTGTCAAAATTCTATTCTTGTCTTTGCTTTTGGCAAACATCCAAAGCACAAATTAATAAAAAGCCTTGAAAACGAAACTTGTTCAAATAACTCACTTATCTTGATTAACTTTTACCTGTTTACCTGATCAGAATTTTATCAGAATTGTGTAAAATTGTGCAATCTGCTATTAATCGGTGACACATTGAAACAACCTTGATAAAGCTGTGTCTGTTCTTTTTACTTCGTCAAAAAGGTTAGATTCATTGCACCTGATTAGATTAGAGTGGCATAAAGGGGTAACCACAGGTGGGATGCATTTCTGATCTGGCCTACAATTGTTGTGAGTAGTATTTAAACTATAGCTTAATCTGAGTATCTGTTCGAACTTGGCCGATTCAATGTTGATACAAAGTTGTCTACACCTTACATAACACTGACCAACCAATACAATAGGGCACATCTGAACAGGCCTTAACAAAACATGTCACAGGAAGATGGGTGGGGTGTTTCTGGGTAACCCCAGGGGGTGCCAAGGTTACAGTAGCTTAAGGGATTGGGGCGAACTTCCTGTATTCCATCAAATAAGCATGTTAACTGTAATTAATACTTTTGTCCATATATGTATATATATTTTTTTTTTCGGTCTGAAGGCAAGTAAAAAAACAGTTCTCTACATTTATGAAAAAAATATATATTTTGTGTTTTTGTGGAGCCTGCACAGGTATGATGAAATGGGTGGTAATTGGATAAATTTGAGCTATGTAATTGTATCGTATTGCTTTTCTTTCAAACTGGAATGTACTTAAAACTTAATTTCTGATTGTAATAAATATGTTAAAGATATAAATCAGTAATCCTCAACAGTCATTTTTGGATCTACCCTATATAGGCCATAAACCAGTTCTTATTTTTACATTTGTATGTGTATATTCCGTATATGATATAGAGAAAAGGGTTGTATCAACCAGTTCAACCAAGTTTTTATTGTACCAGCAATTAAGCCTACCTATTGACTACAGTTAACCTATTAGTAATAGCTCAGATACTAGTGCCCCACCCTCTCTCCACCCTCACCCTGCCCTAACACAGGTGACACCCACTGAGTATAACTGGTTCTTTGGATTGTCACAAGGCTGTCAGTTTATGATTGCAGATAGAATAAAACTTGATTAATAATTACTGTTTAATCAGCACCCTATGGAGTTGTTCAATTGTTCTTACTTAACCAGTTTCCAGGAGCATTTGTCTTAGGGGATTATTAATTCTAACCATTCTATTGGCTCAGAGTGCCCTTAACAACTAGTCCACCCTGTCACCTGTATTATTACCTGTGAATGACTTCCTGAGACAACACACCTTGATAGGTAATCAGTAGCTATACCTATAGGAACTCTATCGTGCATTAGTACATAGTTAACAAGCTGTCACAGAAGTAAGCGAATATGTGATAAAGATTGGCCTCCTATATCGGTAGTGTTAATTTGCTCCACGAGTCCACAGTTTGTTTTACCTTTATTAAGGAGTCATAAGCAGGACTAGGCATGATTATGGAAGGAATATATTGTTTACTATGACAACGATTCACAATTCTCTGACTTTATTGCGGCTCCTCTGACAAATTATGATGACTGACTTGGTGTTTTGTGCATAGCAATAGGATTCATGGTGTGTGAACTGTCTACTTTTAAAAACTTGCTGGACTTTTCACCTTTTTATCAAGACATTCCAACTGTTGATTAACTTAGTGGCTAGTTTGTGTCACCTGAGGATGTTTTAAACTAGGACCTGTTGATTAGTTAGTGTGTCTGTGAATTGTATAGCTGTATCTTCTTCCTAAGACCCGACCCTAACCTGGCAGGTTTATCGGTATGACCTACATTCTGTGAGTAGAACCTCCGCTTTGAATATGCTCTTTAATATATACTAATTTAATATTTTCCTGTGCTTCTCTAGAGAGAGATATTGTGTCATTGTATTTCACCTAAGTAGGACAGCGTCACACAATATTATTCTGAAAGGTAATGACTAACAAACTTCAAACTGGGACATAGTTGTGAAATTTAAACTGAGCTTTTGGGGTTAGAGTCTCAGACGGTTTTCTCACTTTTTGTACGATTAATTCTGTCAAATTTCCTTATACTAGTTAACAAATTAATTTTAACTATTCTGTGTTAATGGGACTGTTAACTTTCCTGTGAAACCATTAAACCAGGGCCCTGCCGCGGCTGAGTTGTCTGAGTGTTAGTGCCGAGTCCCTGTACTCTGAATGGGTTTGAATGGGTCCCCCTGTGGACCTTAGTTATAAAAGTTTAGCAGTGACAAAGAGATAGCAGGGTGGTGTTTACAAGCTTTCTTCCAGTTTTCACCATACACTGGCAGCGCAAAATCGTCTTATAAGTGAAATACTTTTGTGTACGACCTTTTAAACCAATCAAATAAATAAATAAATCTTGTGATACAACAGAGTATTGAAGCTTAACGCTGTGCATGTCCCATCTCAATCAGTTCATGATAAATGCTGAGTTACAATGAACTTTGCATTCATGTTTATTATCATGAAAATACCATGGACAAGTTTTATTTCTTTAACAGGAGTGAAGTTCTAGGAACTGCATACACATGTTTATTTTAAAATGTTCAATTTCCTGACCTGAAGTTTGAATTTTAGGATTGTGGAGTCAAGGCCATTGTCATTTTGGCTATTTCTAGAAACCTTATCTCTGTAAATCAAAATTATTTTCAGGAAAATTCAAACTTATTTTTTAATTTTCAAGTTCTTTAGTCATTGTAGCTGTTTTTAGACATGTCAGACTGCAAAGGACTTTTTGTCACTTAAATGTTCTTAATTAGGTTTATGTGGTGGCTAACACGTTTGCATATTTTGCACAGCTGAATTTATTCTATATCATACTTACGACACTAAAAATGCTATGTTTTGAATCTGTGCTTTAATAGGCTGTCTGTTTTCGGTCATTTATAAGTTGTTAATTAATTTGATGTGGCGAGTAAGGCGTTGATGTATACAGAGTTTAGAGCACATTATTTGCACTATGTTATAATATAACTATTGTTGTTCAGTAGGGTGATTAGAGGCTTATATTGATTTCTACTATTCTTTAGATTTACCTGACAAAAGGTGTTGTATTCACACACATATAACGGGGATCTAGAGTCTGGCACTCAAACAGTTACGAGTCAATATTTTTATGTAACACACCTGAATTTGTTATAAGTCACCCTTAGAATTTTTAACGTTAAACTTCCCAATAAGTCAATGTCCCCCAATGAGTAAATATTGCTGTGAATTTAAGATATATGATTATGACTTCTGATTAGGAAAAGGTAACTTTGAACACACATTTCCAATACACACTCACTAAGCCTATGACAGTCATTTTAATTGCTTTAGAAATGCTTTCGTTCTCTACATTTATACAAAAATATATATATTTATTTTTTGGGATGGGGGGATTAAGTATGCATCTTATCATATAGCAATCTCAGATGAAACCATAGAGACAACATTATCCTTGGTCCAGTTTTTAATCTGTTACTGGTTGATAGAATCCTCCTTCCTGTCTGAAGCCTTTGCCAAGGACATATGGCAGAGAATAAAATATTGTACAAAATTAAAATAGAAACTGTTATAGAACATATGAACAAAGAATGGTTAAATTAATTGTTGACTTTCACAATCCTTTTAAGTGCAAACAAACAAGGTTGCTTTTCATAACACTCTCAGAACCTGATCAGCATACATAGATCATTGTGATTTTTATGCTATTTGAGAGTCTGTGTGTCTATAAGTGATAAGCAGAAATAAGAGGTCCCCCTCCCTCCCCTGGTTCCAATCTAATCACCACCCTCTCCCCTTCTCTCATTTTCATATCAAGCCCATCAGGTTACCCAGTATCACAGGGTTATAAATGGCGCCCCACCCAGACTTTACTGAAATTCGCTTTAGATGAGCAATACTTATCACCGAGACTCATTTATTTATCCCAGTGCTCCAGACTTGATCTAACATTTCTCAGTATTTAATAAACATTTCTCCTAGTTAAGAAGGAGTGAGGACCATTAATATTAGACGGTTTTTGAAAGGTGATGATAACCTTGCATCACAAAGTTATGTACACACCCCAGGATTTATTTATAAATTTGAGTCTGTTTCATTTACAAACACAGCCATAAACGAAGGTACAGAAAAGATCAAACAAGTGATTTCAGATACTAAAAGTAGATTGGTTTGGCAGTGAAGTGTAGACAGTGACGCATCTTAATGGCATACCAAAAGTATAGCAAAATTTTCTTCTCTTTTTGGTTTTTCAAAAGTTTTGCATAAAAGTATTTAATTTTCCTGTTTAGAATTAGAAGGTTAAGAATTTGTATAATTGAAATTCACTTCTGTAGGACAGAACAAATAAATCGGAAAAAATATTGGAAAGCACCATTTAGGAAATAATAATAAGAACCCCTATTAATAATCATTAGTCTTTGCTATTATTTTAAATGGCAAGTCTTCTAGTTCTAGTATTCTGTAAGCAGGACTCTTTTGCACAGATAATGGGTAAATTTTTAGTTGCAGAGAAATACAAAAAAAAAACCTGAATGCTAATATGGGTAAGAATGGCCGTTTCTTGTGGCTAAAACCCCTGTTGTCGTGTTGAGTCAGGGTTCGGTTTCAAGCCTCTGTTTAATTAACTATAGCCGGAGAGAAAACAAGATCAGGGCATACGTGGCCCCACACTCAAGTTGTTCCATGTCTTTTCTAACCAGCAACAAATGGAAGCGTTTCTTTTGATAAAGGTCAAAGAAATTCTGCCAGTTGTTTGGAAATAAAATAGGATGAAGAAGTGATACAGCAGCTGGTATAGATCATCACTTGAGGCTTCATACACTGATAGGGATACCATGTTAGAATCAACTGACTTGATCTATGTACTCGCGCTGATATATACTGAGGGTGTTTCCTAGGCTCCTTTCTTATCCTTTGTTCTAGTTTAACGATTAACCGCTGACCAGAGACCAATGTAAAAAGTGCTCATAGCAATGTGAATAAGTCCCAAATACATTTATTATCAAAGAAACAATTTGCAAAGTTTATCCTCTCTGGACTAAGAAATCAACCACTACATGTATATGTAAATCCTATGAAACAACCAGATTAGAGATGATAAATTGCAATTCAATTTCATTTTAATTTTTATAAAAGGCAATTGTGGGTTGTCTTTCCGTCAATGTAGAGTAAAATAAACTGTTAGCATCCACTGAGGATCAAACACTGGACTGTTGGTTGTTACTTCTGGTATCTTTCTGGGGTATTGGTAAAAAGCAATATTAATTATTATATAGTACCGGGATATATCATCAGCATAGCACGAGACTATCAAGTTCAACTATCAAATGAAATTTGATACTAAGAAAAGTATATATTTTTTGTTAAACTTTCAAATAGCAGAAATATCTTCGTATTTTTCTTTATATCCACAATCAAAATTTGCCGTACATGCATACATTCAACAGCAGATATCTGGACTGAAACCTAATCCGCCATGGCAGTAGTCATATATTTTCATAAGATCTTCTATAATTGTAACACTTCTGCATCCCGGAGCAAGTCTGAGTCATTATAAGTTGAAACATCATGTCTTAAGGCTTTATCCTTCTGTCCAAATATATCCTCCAAGGGTAGCTCTATCTGGTCACCCCACCCCATTTTTCATAGTTATCTTGTTTAAGGTCCCCCCCCTCCTCTTTAGATGTATTGGCGCTCAATCAGGACAACCTTCTTCATTTTAACCCGTTGTCTTGTCAGAGGTGTAACCCCTACTCCTCCTCCCCCCCTCCCCCCTTCATCCTTGTCTCTTTATCCTTGTGTTCCGCAGTCCTGTTATGAGGTCACTTTATTTGTGTGAGAAAATACATGTCAGCAATGAACTGAGAATGTTACGTAAAAAATCTTAAGTCCACTCAAACTTAATATAACACATACACAGAGAGAAAAACTCCAATAAAATAGCAATAAAGACAAGTTCGTTTAACAAGTTATTGTCAAGTTATCAGCCAATGTTACTAGAGGTGGCAATTGTTACAACAACAACAACACTGGATTACTGGCTATTGAAACACTTAAAATGGGTAGGACAGTTTGTGTGTAATTTCACATCGGCTGATAGCCTGTTTTATTTATTATTTTTTCACCAAAATGTTTTATGTTAATTTTGAAAGTTTTGAAATTTATTGTGCACTTTGCGAAGGAGTGCAATGCTAAATTTGTTACAAATTGATAATATTATAACTTTGCTTAATTTTTTATTTTATTCTGTTCATATAAATTAAATTTTAAAGTAAAGATAAAAAAAGTTTTTTATTAAATTACATTGCTAAACCATATTTTATGGTATTATGATATATATATTTGCATTAATAAACATATGCATAACAAAAAACATTTCTTGACAACCCAAATCTTTTTCATTAATGAAACATGTGGTTTATCTAAATTGCTAACTTCTTGATTTTTAAAAGGGATATAAATGTCATTGAGCAAGGAAAGCCCTTGTGGTTTAGATCTGCACTTATTAGTGAGTAAGAAAATATTAATTTCTAAACCTCAAAATATTTCATGAATGTGCAGTGACATTTTTTTTGATATATTGTGTTTTTTGTTGGGGCTGACAGAATGTATATGCTGGCCATCCGTCGTTACAGATTAACTGTTATTATCATGGCTCCCTGTTTTAGTTTAAATGGAGACTAAAGATGTTACAGTTCTGTCTGTGTTTTGTGTCTTTGTGCAAACCCACCACATACCAAAACTAACCACAAACCACAATGTCTCCTTAGCTTTTTTAACTTTCTAAATATTCAATCTTTAAAATTTTCACTCTGTAAATTTGTTCATAATTTGCTATATTTCCCTGGTTCATTATTATGAACTAGTCAAATTGTAATCATTATTATTTAACTTTAAGTCAGTGTTTGTCAGGTAATTGATTTAAAAAAAACGATTAAAACGTTTTTGATCGTTAGACTTTTTTAATTTTTTTAATCATGTTGAGAAAAGGCTGCTTAATCCCAGTTAATCCTGCCATAAAGCATCTAAAGCAAAGATATTAACTTTCTCTTTTAATTGTGTAAATTAGTAAAATTTATTTGTTTGTATGTTCTGTAACATATGCATACAGTGCACCTGTTGCCTCTTGCCAGACGCTTTAGTTTGAAGAAACACTTATTTAAATATGTAAAGTCCGAAGAAAGGTAGAAAGTTGACAAGTTTGTTAATTGAGCTAATTGAATGTGTCAATAGGGTGTCTTGATTGATGTTTGATCTGTACCCACACAACAACCCCGCTAAGGCCTTTTTTCTCCCAGCCTTTGTTCAGACATTTTGAAAGTTTTCATTAACCGTTTTAAGCCCTATTGTCCTAAAATCTATTGTTTTAAAATCCGCTTTTCACAGTACAGTGTGAATAAAGCATTCATAATCCTTTTGAATTTTAGAAATGGCCGTCAAAAGTTTACGCCCGGGTTTAAGTGCGAGTGTAAAAAATCTCCCCGTCTTAAAACGGTTTTTAGCTAGGTGTTAGAGAAGTGTGAACCAACATGAGGCTATTGTATTTTGTGAAAAGACAAATTTAATATTTATCTTTGAACATTTGCTTCACAAATGCTTATTGAGGGGCGTTCAAATATTGCCCTATGGGAAACATTGGCTGCTCCAGACCTCTAGAAGAGATTTCACTGCTTCTTCTTAGATATAAGACAAAGCCCTTGAGGTTACTAGCGACAAATCAGAGGGAAAATATTTCTATCTGACTTGTATAAAATTTCTAATGTATACAAGATGAGACACGGAGTGTTTGTGTACCATAAGGAGAAAAGTACTGTCCCCGGGTTCAAGAATTATTAAGCATCATTGTGGATTGTCCGCGAGAAAATGCTAGCCAAGTCGTTGCGTAAAGACTTTGCGCGTTATTATACCTTTAGCTTTCTTGGCTCTACATGATCTCTTGTCAATATCTAATTCACATGTTCAGACCTTCGGAAATCTTCATGGCCCATATCACATCTGTTAAACCGTTTTTGTTTAAAAATAATCCAGCCTTAACTCTTTGGCCGTACCTTTAACTCCTCTTTAACCTCTTCTATCTAACACATATGTCAAATTTTTCACTAATTAATTTTTATTGAAAAGTTATATTTTTATATAAAAAAAACTATTCTATTTACATGTTAAAACTAATTAAGGCTATCCAACTGGTTCATCTGTGTTGTAAATTATAAAAATCACTGTACCAGTGAGTTCTGCCTGATGACATTCTAGAGGACAAGGCCCCTCTTTCTGGACTGTATTTAATGGCTCTTTGATAGCCTTAAAGACATTCAAAGGAATATCAAAATACATCCATATATTTTTTAACTTAAATGATATCACCCCCACACTAAATAATGAAGAGCCTTTATTTTTTCCTTACACATTTTACTCCCATTTAATTGTTTTGGAGTTTTTGTCTTTTAGCAAACTATAAGTATCTTTTTTTTATTAAGTTTTGTGTGAATATTGAGCTGTGTGAACATATATATTTATGTGCCGGATATGTACTCAGAATTGTTGTATTGTAATTTACGGAGCAGATCAGTCTATTTGGACAAAGTCCTAACTGGAATTTATATAAACTTTTAGAATACTAGAACGGGTCTGCCATAAATTTATGATGGCATATCTAAAAAACAATTTAAATAGTTATGAAAATAACGATCTCAAGATTTAATTAAATACATTCAGTTTTGTTTTGATAAGGTATCAGTATTAATTTTCCATCCTAGATTACGAATGCCAAGAACATTTGGTAAACAAGTTATCCAGGGACATGTGTATTGTGAAGGGTGAAAAATCATGATAAAAACTTTTAATAACGGCAAAGTTAATTTCAATGATTTAGAGCCGCAGATATGAATTTTTTTTATAAATTTATTTCTGTTAATCAGTTTTTCATGTGATGAAAAAATCCATCGTCATGGGATTCGTATCATTTCTGGGATACACTGTAAATTGACTCTGTTTGTTTGAAATTCAATGTCCTGGAGCAAGTACAGAAGGTCTGTTATATGACAAAGTTCAAGGTCAAAGCATTTTATTGGATTATCAAATTGGTTTATTTTTGGGAAAGAAATAGTTATGGAAGATGTGTTGATTCATTCCCTGCAATTGTAAGATTGGCGCCATGATTACAAGAGGTGTCATTTTGAATGTTACGTGGCAGTCATCTATCCAAGAATTAACGTTAGATTTCTTCCATGCGGAAAATTAACTTGTCTTTGGTTTTTGGTTGTTTTTTCTTGTTTGGGAGGACTTTTTTTTCTTTGGGATTTTTTTGTTCTTACTTTCATTTCGGAGCATTGGCAAAAAAACTTGGTTGTGTTTTCCGTGTTAGAGAGATATGCAGTTAGTGTAGTCACCTTTCAGCCAGCGATATAATTCTGTTATGACCCTAGGATCTTGGAAACATGGAACGAATGTCTGTCGTTATGTTTTCCGATACATAATGTTTTTGCTGTGGTGTGTGTGTCTTAAGAAAGCAATTCCATAGAGCAGTCAGAAGCAATTACCCTGCCGTGGAGAGTTAGCCCGGGGCAGATCTCCGTGACAGAGGACTGAGGAATTGACACAACAGCTTGAATAGAGGGTTGGAGACCTCTGCCACAAGGAGCCAGCTTTCTCACCCAGCATCTCAACAAGCCCTCCTTATGCGGCTCTATAAATGAATTAGATGCTCCAGCAGAACATGAGCTGATCCGGCTCTGGCAATGGCAGCCTTACAGTATCTTCCCCTATCACTGCCTGACCTCCATCACACACATTGATTTATTAAAATATTTCATCAATAATCCATCTTGGTAGCCAAGCTTACGTCTGCCGCTTATCAAACACATCATCTCCTTTAATCAAAACCTTACCCAATAAAAAAAATGGAAGAAGATTTCTCCACCATTTCTTTGAAAAACAAACCATATTCGTACTGTAGCAAATATAATGCTTAAAACATTATTTTAGTATTCAATACGAAGGATGTCTGGTGAGGCCAGTGTCAAACAAGGTGACGGCCATATTGAATTTTGAATGGGAATCTTATAAAGATCTCTATATGATATATCAGTGTATGAGTTGTATAGCATTACCAAAGAAAATGAATAATATTTTTTTCTTTTTAAAAAAATTACCAAGTTTATTTAATCTGATCATCGCTTAATTCATATCTTTACTGAGAAAGCAGTTTCTTTCATTCCTCCCTTTCTTAGTCTGGACAATGTGTGACTTAAAAAAAGCCAAATGTTTTTGTGGAAATGGAAAGTAGCCCCACCCATTAGTAATGTTAATCATGAGGCAGTGTATAAACATTTACAGCGCTCTCTGATAAGAATTTGCTGTTTATTTCTCAGGGTTTTATATACAGTTCTGTTGAAAGAACATAAAATCCAGTCAGAAGCTTGAAGGGCTTGTAATTTCTGGCTGAAGAGATAAGAAATGTCATTGGTGGTGATCTAACCCAAGACCTGTCATGGCTGACAACACTCCTTCAACCAACCCTAAATCATCTACAATAATTAAAACAGCCCACACTAACATACACTTTAAATCTTAATCTTAATTTTAATTTCAATATTTTTTCTGTGTCAGGCAGTATTTTACAAATTTATTATGATATTGAGTTTTCAAGGTCTAAACTCCAGAAACTCATTTACTTTAAACGAGGTTTGATATTGTTTTGTTTATATATGACATGATTGCCTATTTTACATCTATAGTTTTTGTCACAGTCGAATCACAGCGTCACGATTTTTGACTATCAATATGTCACACATGCAGATAATACATCTTTGTCTTAAACCACCTTACTTAAAATAAACACTCTGTTACACCACCTTTAGATCACACCATTCTTTAAATTTTTATTTTATTTTAATTTTAAATCTGTCTACAATTGACTATCTGTTGAATGTTTTTAACCTTTTTTAGTATCATTTTATTACCACTATGTACATTTCGCTAATTTTGTTTACTTAACAAAAAAATTGTTTGTTATTTCTGCCAAGAAATAAATTTCACATGGCTGCAATGAAATTAGCACATATTTTCCCCCTTTGATTCTTACTATTGTAGACTGTAGTAATTTGAGTGGAAAAAAATAAACAATATTCTGCGTGATTGTGACAGGCTACAAAGTTTAAAGTTCTTTACATTGTCACAAGTGTCTTGTGTGTTCCCACTGATTTTCGACCACAACCCAAAGTTCTCAAGCTGATGAGAAATGTACGATAAGCATGAATCCCTGGACAAACCAACAACCACAAAGCCAGCAAAGTTGCATCTAGACCACAAAATATTCTCGCTAAAAAATTTGCTCGGGGTTAAACCCAGTGTGGAAAAGAAAAAAATGAAAATATTCCAAAGGATAAAACGAGAAAAATAATAACATTAAAATTTAACTCGTTAAAATTGTTTAATTCATTATCAATTAATAGGTCAAGCTGTGCAACAGTGCATTTATGGGAAACACGAAAAAATTATGATTTACTTACAAATATTAACATGGCCAAATTCTTGAATTCTCCGAAACGAAGGCTTGTAAATCTGTAATACTGCAAGGTCAGGTCATTTTGTTTAACCTTTTGCACATATGTTTTACTTTTTTTTTACCAGTTACTCTCAGTAAATTATGTTACTTTTTGTGTCTTTTTGGGTTTTTTTTCTTGTTAGGTGATTAATTGGTTTTAACAGCTAGCATCTGAGATTTTTTGTACCTGACTTTTTATCTCGTGCATATACATTCTATCTTCAAGATTTGCTCACTTGTAATTGTATGCTTCTCTTATAATTTTTTCTTCAGCCTTTATATATTTTATGTCAGCAACTGATGAAAAAAAAATAGCTTAGCTAGAAAAAGGCTTGTATCTTGCCATTTTTTTCTAACATTAATATATTTTATGTCATTTCACACACAAAATATTGAAAGTCTGGCAAAACAAAAGGACAATTGGCGAAAATAATAAGATGAAGAAAATTTTCTCTGGGATTGAATTTTATTATAAATTCTGCCCATAAGTTATAACAGGATGAGATTTGAAACACATTTTATATGAATCAGTAGATCGTCTTTAATAATAATAAAAATAACAACTTTATTTAGTTATTGTTTATAAATTTGTTTTTAAAAGCATGTTTCCCTTTATAAATGCTGTGCATTTTGAAGCTAGGATTTAATTCTCTCATTTGCAGTTATGTAGACTACACCTTTAGCCTAGGTCATCATCCATAAAATCTGAGTTTATATTTAACATGGGGAGGAAGGAAGGGAGTTAAAGGGGTGACCATTGATAGGGGGGGGGGGGGTCACTGCCACCC